>ML685785.1:825229-843596 GCA_007922175.1 Pelusios castaneus | reverse complement strand
AGAAAGAAAGAAAGAAAGAAAGAAAGAAAGAAAGAAAGAAAGAAAGATTGTGCCAAACTGTTCAACTCTCTTTGATAATGGAGAGTAAAAATTATACTTTTCCAATTATTAAAAAAAAAAAAAAGTAATTGATCTTTATTCAAAAATCCTGAGCACCAAAGTGAAGAGGAGCAAGAAGCTGAAGTAATAGAACAACAACAAAAGAGGTTTTGACGAACAAGCACATTGGGAGTGTAGTTTCAAGCAGCTCTTCTTATTTTTTTATTTTACTTTTATCCCTTTCTATCTCAAAATATCCTCCAAGCACAGCAAAAGGATGTTCAGCGGCTTTGAGCACATGTAGCTCCCACAACAGTCAATGCAAAGGCCCAGCACCTCTGAGAATCATGCTCATTTTCATTTAGAGGGCTAACTTTAGGGATTAACTTTTGAAAATTTTGACTACAAGTTTTAAAATTGTGACCTTGTTACTTAGCTCACATACTGCTGAATCTGTGAGAGGATGTCACAGGAAACTAAGGGGATGCTGTCTCCTGAGACTGAAATACCACACCTCTTAAATGAAGGAGGCTTTTGTCATTGATTTCTATTGAGCCAAGATTTCACCCTTAGAGCACTGCTATGATCTTTCACTGCAGGCTTTCGCCAGAGAAATGGATTTAAGCAATTTAAGCAATTAAACAAAAATCATATATATATATTCTTTGCATTCATCTTTTTTTTTTACTAAGGAATGATATTTCAAGGTCAGGAGACTAATAAAACGATAATAATCAACATCATTATTAGATTTTACTTTAAAAATAAAAATACATCCCTATTATAAATTTGCTCCATCTTGTTAGTTTCCCTAGAGTCTTAATTCTTAGTAGTTGGCAGAAAGACTGAAAACATGATAAACCATGTAAATCACTGGCTGTGTTATCCCACAATTTATCACAAGGTTATCACCTCACCATATCTATGGGTATAGTGTGTGTATGTATGTGTAATATAGAGACAGAAACCAACAGACAATGTGAGAATAGGGATTTGCTTCCCTTCTTTCCTTTCCCACAGATTTCCAACCTACCCGGCCTCTGGGCCTGTTCTTTCGTTTGGGAATATCTTCTTCTAACTCCTCTTCTTCATTCACTTCATCAGCATTTTCATCATTTTCCAGAACTCTCTGTGAGGGGGTCGGAATAAATAATTAATCATTTTTAGAACAAAGGACTATCATTTGCTAAAAGACACACAAGATCAATTATTACTTACAATTGAGAAGTTGGTAATGCTCAAAATGTGCTCTTCAAACATAAAGAAGGATACAGTACCTTCCCCAAAGACAATACAGTCTCAAAAGGCTGAGACAGACCAAAATGGATACAACATGCAAACAAGAGGTTTAAATAGAGAATTAAAATTACAGTTGTACTAATCCGCTAATGCCAAGCATCCCCCATTACTTCCATCCTCATCCTCAAAAGTTAGAGTTCCTTCCTCACTCACACTCATTTCCCCAAGGAAATGGTTCCTGAGAAATACCAATCTAAAGGCTGACATCCCAGGGCACTAACAAGACAGTGTCTACAGATGTGTGGGTGGGATGGAGGGATTCTCTTCTAAAATGCACTCTTACAAGCTGTAAATCAATATTTCTTTCCCTAGTAGTCTGGAATGTTTTCCCATTGAATGAAACATTAGCTTCCTGACTTTCTAATGGACCTTGAAATTAATACCCTTTTGGGGTACCAGTACTCTAATTAGCTATACAGCTCTGGAAATAAGGAGTCCTAATGTCACAAAGTGCTGAGCAAGTGCCACTCTCACTGAAGTCAAGAGGAAAAGCAATTACTCATCACCTCACAGAACTGTGTCTGGGATTGGTTACACTTCCTGATTTTGTGAATTCTATGCTTGGGGAAAGGTTTTTTTTATTTGGTAGCTCTCTGGAAGCATCCACAAAGCAGATACAACACAGGCAGTGATAGTGCAAGTTTCTCCACAACACTGAGAAGCAGCAAACTCCATTTGAAATGAAAGGATCTTCATAACCCACACAGTCCTTAGCATCTCTTGAAAGACAGCAAACAAGGATCCACCCAGTGCCAATCATGATGTGAGTGCCTATTCTTTAGGAGCCGGTCTGAAACCACTACATCATCTCTAAATCACGTTAGACAGGCCACCAATAAACCTTGAGATGACAACATCATTCAGCCATGAAACAGATTCAAACCACTGACTTAGAGGGAATGGAAAGGCTTTTTAATCTGTTACCAAATTCTGATCTACTCATTCCCCTTGGTCATTATTACTTAAAAACTGTTACAGATCCAGCAGAGGGAGAATATGAGCAGATCATTAGTTCTGAGCCTTGTGTACCTTAGACACTGACTGGGGATGCCAGGAGAGAGTACGCAGAAAGAGTTCACTGACAAGGGATTTAGAATCTGAAGGACCACCTGCACCACATTATTATAATCTTAATAATTTATATTTTTGAGCCAGCCTATTGAACAGTGTCTATTACAGTTTCAGGACAATTATACCTCTGTTTCTCCTCTACAGTCCACCAACAGCACCTACTTCTAGGCTCCTGTCTAGCCATCACCTCTCTTGGGTGGAGACTACCATCTCACTCCTTCCCATGTTGTCCATTGCTATGAGTTACCACACCCCTCTTTCTAAGCAAGCACATTTATTCTTAAAGTGAAAGATTACAGAGAAAGGTATTAAAAACAATCAAATAACTTGTGTACATGTTAAAAGCTTAGAAGAGATCACTCCCCAATGATAACAAGAACTGTGGCCAGTCCTTCAAAACCCACAACTGGCTTTTCCCTCTGGTTATAAATTCATAATTGTCTCAGATTCAGCACCAGATCCCAGGCTTTTTGTTTCTTTCTACAGCTTTGGCCTTTGATCTCCAAGACTGGACAATTAGCTATCACTTTTTCTTCAGGGCACACCAATAGCTTCAAAAGACTGGGTTTTAGCATAAACTGGAGAATGGGCATTAACCGCTCCCTAAGCAGCCCTCAGAAAATTCACTTCACACTTACTATCCCAAAGGTTCATTTTTGACTTGCATATTTTCAATATAGTCCTTTGAACTCCCAGGCCTCACAATAATATATAAACTTTGCATTTAATACAATTGACACTAAAGATGCTTACACTTAACTCAATAAAGTCTCCCAAGGATGTGCAGAAATAAGCATGGCATGCCATGGAAAGGTGGATGGCATGGCAATGAGGGGTTATCACAACCCAAAACATTTTCAAAGGGAGTCCAGGAAAAAAGTTTGAGAACCCCTGCTTTAAAAAGTGTAAATAACTTGTATAGTTTGGTGGACAGTCTAATTTTTATAGGGTTTTGGATTTATGTTTCTCTTTTCTCATGCCTCAGAAAACCATTTATGGGATCAAGCTATTATGATCTTCTCAAATAATTTGAGTCCTTAGAAAGGGGAAACATTAAGTGACTCCCATCACCATATAGTCTTTCAAAATGCACACATACTGGTAGGAGAGACTTCATACTTCTAAAGTTAAGGGGACACCTAGAGAATTTTTGTTCTTTAGGAGATAAATGCTGTGTAAAAATTTGGAAAACTACTTAGAAGATCTTCCATTTTCACAGTGCCTTTCAACTCCAGCAACTCCATTCTGCACCAGCAACATAACACAACAGTGTTATGGAGAGATAATGTAGAATACCTCGTTCTTCAGCTGAAATTGCTGGGTGAATTTAAGGTAGGCAGAACAATTAACCACAGGTCAGTATGGCTAGGATGCCAGGTAATGCCTCCAATTCTTGTGAAAAATGGCATGTCAACTTTTAATGAGTGATCAAAAACGCTGGTTTAAGCCTACTCCAAAAGATGTTGCAGTTTTCACCTCACTTGAGGCAATTGCTCAACAGCGATCTCACATGGGGCCAAATCCTCAGTTCATGTAAATACCAACTAAATATCTGGCCCATAGTGACTGCACCTGTTTAAAAGGGACTATCCTTATTCTTTTTTTAGCAAGATATCTATTATTTTCCTTACTCTGTCCTTCCAAAATACTCTTCCAAGTCAATATATTTCAACGCAGGGAAATAATGAGTCTTTGTTTTTCTCCCAATCCACATTAAGAGCTAGAATAAAAGTTCTTTCTCAGCCCAAGGTAAGGGGGCAATGCATAGCTGGGACCAAGGAGGGAAGTTTGATTCTGTCCATGTTCATCCACCTGCATGGGAGGAGCACAGCCCCATGGAGACTGCTTCCTCCTGGAACAGCCCAAATTGTGACTAGCAGATTGTGTAGACTACACAGAAGAGCAAAGAGGGAGCCTTGCACATACACACATGCATCTTCCCTCACTCCTCTGCATGGGCACAAAGGACTAATCATGATCTTGTCTAAATCAGACTGTCCAACCATCCCTATCACCTGCTGAAAGTGAACTACTGTGAAGGTCTCCAGCATTTAGTAAGTGTTGTGTAGACTGACTACAACCAACCTGCATTCACATAGGAAACAACAGCAAGGAAAGCCTCTCACATCAGCTCCAAGATGAAACTAACATTCCTAAGGCTGGTCACAGTTCAGAGCATACAGCTGAAGGCTCCTTGTACATCAACTTCTCCCCCTCCCATCTTTGTAATGCACTGATGTCAAGAAGGCTGTCAAATCCACTGTCTCTGAAGTCTCTTTCCTCAGGCTGATGCTGGGGATAACCTGGGAGCTCAGACTGCACTGCAGTATCCAAAGGCACTCATAAAGATGCTGCACCATGACTTTTTGTGACCTTGGAAGCTGCTGAAACAGAGTCTTTAGGGCTTTGAGTTTATTAGAACCAGAAAGGAGGAGACGAAGGAAGCTTTTCACATAGACCTCATTGTGAACATTGAATGCCTCCTCTTTGGAAATTTTCCATCCCACGGGGAAAAAAAAAGATTCTCATTTAAAGGGATGTAAAACAGGTTAAAAATTATCACCTACATTTTGCAGAGGGGTAACCACGTTAGTCTATTCCAGCAAAACAAACAAGGAGTTCTGTGGCACTTTTAAAGACTAACAAATTTATTTTTTGCATGAGTTTTCGTGGGCACAATCCTACTTCGTTAGATGAATGAAGTGGAAAATATAGCATGTTGACTGTAAATATATAAATGCAGAGAAGGGTAGGACACAAAGCTAATTCAAACAGATCAAGAGGGACAGAATGCTAGCCTATCTCTTTAAAATATATAAGATTTTAGATTCAAACAGTGGAATAGGGAGGCAGAAGCTCTCAGCTGCTCCCCATTCCATTGTTTGAATCCAAACGTCTTATTTACTTTAAAGAGCAAGGCTAGCATTCCGTCCCTCTAGATCTGTTTGAATTAAGCTTGTGACCCACCCTTCCAAAATCACTAGTCACTTTTGCAAATGTACATATATACATGTACAATGTTTCTTCACTGGTGTTAATAGTAGCTCCAATCCTTAGCCTTTACATTTGTGAAGTTTCAGTGGGGCTTCTTAGAAACCTAAGGGCTGCAAGATTGGCTTCCAGAGCTATGCACATTTGATGCTCATGATTTTCAGTATTGCCCTTTGCTGGACCACATACTTGAGTTTTGCTTCAAGTTTCAGGATGAACCCCACCCAACACTTGAATCTCAGCCAAAATCACCAACTTGTGCCAGTTGCACGTGATTTACACTAGAAATCATTGATCGATATATATTAATTCAGAATGCTGCCCTGAGTTCATTCAAAATTTGCCTTTGCTGCCCTGAATGATTTGCAAACCTCAGCAAAACTGGCCAGAGTCATTATAAAAATTATAAATTATAAAAATTAAACACAACTCTTCTAATAGCCTTTTAGATTAGTAGGATCTTAAATATACCAGAGATCAGCAATTAGTTTTTACTTTTAATATTGGTAAATGATCAGAAGGTAACCTTTACTATTTAATTTTTAAAGGAATAATGGCAAGATGCAAATAAAATGTTCCCCATCTGTGTTACTAATAATGACTGGGATTATTAAAGATGAAATAATTTAAAAAACCTTTTATGTTGTATGCTTTTTGAAATTCTCTCTGCTTGGACAAAAGAAACCAGACTGACCAGGACCACTTGTTTGTTTATTTGTTTGTTTGTAAAATCAGTAGCTATGGGCCCAATTTAAGATCCAAATCTGAACTCTCCCAAAGCAGGAGGCTGTTTAGAGCCAGTGTATGGTTTGGACTCATCTCTTTCAACTAGACAGTCACGGTTAGCTGATAATTTCACAAGTACAATGCTGCAGTGTCCAAGTCACACACCATAAAGGACTTAGCAGGCAGTCCCAGTTCTTGTGATAGTTTTAATGGATAGTTATACAAAACTCTTAATTTATTCTCAGCATTACAACGTAGTATCATGGTTTAATGATATTTGTGGTGCATGCATATGATATCCCTATGCACTAATACAACATGCTGACACAAATGCAACAAGATGCAAATAGTTTGGGTTTGGCAAATGAATGGGAAAATCTTAAAGCCAGCCCTGCTGTTGTTGAATGGAGACATATGATCCAGCCAACATAAGTGCTCTCTTTTACCTGGATTTCCTGTATAGCGTCTTCCTCTTTAGCATCAACTTTTTTCTCAATCCCTTCCCCACGCAGCAAGGCTTCCAGTGTGGTTCCCTCTGATGTGAATCCATCCTTCTTCAGAGGTAGATCAACTTCTGAGAAACAAAACAAAAAGATTATGTTTATTGCCTGCAAACTACACAGCAGAGGGAGAGAAAGGAAAGGTAACAGATTGCCTGGCACTTAATTCCATTTCTCTTTTGAAGAGGAAGAAGTACTTATGTTAACCTCTAAACAGAGAATTCGTGTCTAGCTTGCTGAAGCTCTGGGACATTTTCAATTGGCTATGTTGGGTTGCAAAAAAGGAAGAATGAACACATTATTTTGATGGGGAATAAAAACAAAAACCATTCTTGTTTACATGAACTCCCCATACTCCAACTGGGAAGAAAAGCCACACAGCAATCTATATAGGCACAGTTCAGATCATCTTACATCGGGGTGAAGAACCAGACGTCCCAGGTGTAGGTAAGGGGTAGAAGAAAGATCATACAGTGCGAGACTACTGAGATTTAATAAAAATAATTAGGGGATGTGCCTTTGAATTTGCAACTAAATATTGATGCCTACTTTGTTTATTTAGGGCCAGAGTCTTCACCTCTCACGTGGACTTCAATGGGACTACTTACATGAGTAAATATTTTCCAGCATAAGGGTTGCAGAATCCAACCCTTGAGAGGAGGACCCTAATTCTAGATCCCCCATTGCCTGTAGCATGTGCGCCCATAAAAAACCACAGGTTTATGAGGAAGCTTGATGCAACCTGGCACACAGATGAAAGAACAGACAGTATTCTAGTTTTGAATGGCTTTCACTGGATTGTAAAACAGATTACCACACTGAAGAAAATACGAGTGTTAAAATACATGTAGGGAAGAATTCCAGCTCCCAATCCTTTTACACGGAAGCTTGACTAGAATGATCCCATAGTAGCCTCTTTTTACGGTGCATTCTCAGTGCCACAGTCCCCTTCTCAAGCCTCCCCCCCTCTCTTCTAGGATAGGTCCCACTTTCCAGGCTAGTACATTTGAAAAAGAACTAGGAACCAGGACTGAGGTTTTCCAAATCAGTATCTGCTGTCCTGGCTTCACAGTTGTGTCCCATTCTTTCATCTCACTATGCGCACCCTCATATCGGTGTTGTAGCCACCTTCTATCCCCCATCATATACATAAACTGTAAGTTCTTCAGGACAGGCACTGTGTTTTTGTTGTGTCTTGATCTAGTGACCAGCACACTGAAGCTCTGGCCCTAAGGCACTACCACATTACAAAAAAATTATCATCATCATCTGGTGCAGAGAAGTCTACTCTACTTCTGAGTGGAGCAGTTTGCTTCTGGGGAACAGTTCTCTATCTATGTCAGGGACCCCAGAGCAATGAAAAGATGTGGAGTTCTCTGAACCAAAGTAGAGGTCATGGGATTTGTAAAGTCAACAGAAAGGGGACATTTCCAGAGGGGTAGCCATGTTAGTCTGTGTACAGCAAAAACAACGAGAGTCCTGTGGCACCTTATAGACTAACAGATTTTCTTCGGCATAAGCTTTTGTGGGCTATAACCCACTTCATCAGATGCATGGGGACAGTAGACACAGCAAAAAATTATCCCATTCACTGAGAAGGAATCTGAGCACAAGCCATGCAGAGCTCCAAAACAACTGAGGTTTTTCAAAGGAAAATTTCCCAGAATGACTCATATAATGGAAGCTGAAATACTGAGTTGACACTTCTCAAGCTATTCTTTCAGGTTTCTCCAGAATACAGTTCCCAACCCACTCCCACCACTGGACCACCTCCTACCAGGCTTCATTGCTTCTGGTGCATGTTCTCCCCTATGATGTTCAAGTTTTAAAAAGAGGAAAACTGACCCATTAAATATGGGAGAGGGGGTCAACTTGAAATTCCTTGTATGAATTTCTGGTCCCTCCCTTCCTCTCCTCTTCCTTATCCAGTTGGTCCATAAAAAGTGAGTTAAACTTGAGGACTTAAGTCAGACATTTCAGTGTGGAGGAGAGGAGTTTAGTGCTAATTCAAGTGCAGACTTCAGCACAGTCTTAATGATGGAGTTGCTTTTGTGCACCTCCATAATAATGTCTCCCCGTGGACTTGAGTTGGTTTCAATTTTGGTGCTGTGGTGCAAAAGGGCATTAGTATTCTTTTTGGAGCTTTGTGGGCCTGAAAACTCCAACTGGCCATCAGCCATTTTACATGTGAAAGTGAAGCTTCAAGCGAGCTCAAGAGCATCAGTAACACATGTCTTCATACTGACAAGCTACATCTGTCCCTGTATTCTGATACATTCAGCAAACAAATGCACTGGAACATGGAATGGGGCAGGGGGCCTGTATTTCACAGAGAACTTGAAAATTGAACCTAACTTGGAAAATCCAGGGGTTTAATGGCAAGGAGGGCAGCTGCCTTCTAAAAACACACTTGTTTACTGTAGTGCTACTACTTGCTACTGCTACTAACACTCAGCCCTCCTAAAATACTTCCCATCCAGGGATCTCAGAGCACTTTGTAATTTTTAAACGTTCCACCCCTCCGAAGGATAGGTAATTATTATTACCCCATTTACAAATTGGGAGACTGAGGCACAGAGAACTTAAATGATTTGCGTGAGACCACAACATGAGTGAGCAGGAGACATTGGAAAGAGCCCAAGACACGTGACTCATAGTCCTGTGTACTAACCACTATCCCACTGCTTTCTCTCCCCTTTTAGTACCTTCCTAGCTTCACATTTCTGAGCCAGATTAGCACCCAAAATGTTTGGTGCCTCATACCTGAAGCACATGGAGACAGAAAGTGGGAGATGGTCTACACCCCTTCCAAAATTTTTGTTATCATGAAAATTCTGGATGCTCTTCGTATTCATATAAATGTCCCATCCCTTTTAGACTCTTGGCTTCAACAACCTCCAGGAACAGGAATGTGCGGAGGAAATGAAGCCTCATATTATCTAACATTAACATCTTCATGTCATGATAAGTTAGTTGACCTTAAAAGAGCTCTGAAAGGAGTTCAGGTGAATCCTTCTGGAAGATGGATAGGCAGTATAACTCAGCAAATATATGTGGCCAGGAGGTGAGCACACGTTGGACTCTGACTTCAATATCCCAATTTTCCAATCCCAATCGAATTACCCAGCCTGTGTGCATAACCTACAAGGTATTTTGTGCTGTGGTGGTTGTGGAAAGCCTAGAGCTGAAAGGGGTGGCAAAATACACAGAATCACAAAAAGAAAACTCCTTTCCTCATATGATTTTGTCTGTTCACATCAGTTTCCTTTAAGAAAATGTCCTACAGAGAATGCAATAGGAAGTGATAACCTTTTCCAAAAGATTTTTTTTAACTTGCCCAGATAATATAATAGAGAGTTACACCCCAGCTACAGAATTCTAAAAGTTGGTTCAAATCAACCTATAGAAAAGTTCTTATTCTCTGTTGAACAATATCAGGTTTCTAGAGTGATTTCCACAAAGCCCTAATGATTTCATCCCTGTTCAATTCTGCAGGATTTTTCCATAAAGGCTGACAAACTGCAGTTTTTACCCCTTTAGCTGTACCTGAAGGGATACTGACAAGTAGATTTAGGCCCCCAACTTAGGTTTTGTGGGGAAAATAAGGGCCTTATTTATGGACACAGGAATTGCCATGCTGGATCAGACCTGAGATCCATTTAGTCCAGTGTCTGTTCTCTGACAGCACTCCCCACACCCAGCACCAGATGCTTCAGAGGAAGGGGTAAGAACCTCATAATAAGCAGAGGTGGGATAACCTACCTGCCCCCTGCAACATCAGGTGTCACCCTGCTCTCTAATAGTTAAGTCCTGACATATTAAGTTTAACACCCCTTCCAAAATTTTTGTTATCATGAAAATTCTGGATGCTCTTCGTATCCATATAAATGTCCCATCCCTTTTAGACTCTTGGCTTCAACAACCTCCAGTGACAGTGAGTTCCACAGTTTAATTACACTTTATGTGAAAAACTATTTCTTTTTTATTGATTTTAACTTTTCCACCTTTTATTTCATTCAATGACCATTTCTTCTTATGTTATGAGACAGAGAGAACAGAAACTCCCTCTACCAGTCATCATTTTAATTTATATACTTCTAGCACAGCCCTTTTTAGTTACATCCTTTCTATGGCAAACAATCTTTTCAATTGCTCTTCATGTGAGAATTTTCCAATACCTCTTATTCTCATTGCTCTTCTCTGAACCCCATCTCATTCTGCAACAGAGATGGATCAGTACTGCTTACAGTATTTCAGATGAGGCTGCACCAGTGATTTATGTAAAGGTATGATAATAGTTTCTGTATTATTCACCGTCTCATTCCTTATGCATCCTATCATCTTATTTGCTTTTTGACCACAGCTGCACATTGAGCAGAGGTCAGCATTGAGCTGTCTACAGTCCAGCTTCCTTTCCTGAGTTAATTTAGAACCTAAAAGGAGTACACATAGTTCAATTTTTCCTTCTAATGTGTTTTACTTGGCATTTATGGACACTGCATTTTATTTGTTATCATGTTGTCCTTTCATATCCTGTTTAAATCCCTCTGAAGTTCCTCACAGGAACTGAGAGTCAGCTGGTTCACACCACCCCTGAAACCATTGGTTCAAAGCATGTTGCGAAAGTTACAGGTGCTGACCAACAGAAAAGTAGCAAAAATCTTCCAATCTCAGGCAAATGGAGTGCATGGATACCCACAATGAAATATGCACAGGGATCATCAACTGAAAAAGAACTTAATGTCCTCTGCAAATTTTTCAACCTCACAACTCAGCCCCTTTCCAAACTGCTAATATGATGACCTAGCACAGAACCTTGCGGTACCCTGCTCGTCGCCTTTTGCCATGATGAAAGTTAACCATTTAATCCTACCCTTAGCTTTCTCCTTCCTAGACAGTTTTAGATTGACGACACAACAGTACTTTGCCTGTCACCCATTGACTACTTATTTCGCTTCTATGGTAGACTCTTACACAGGATCCTGTCAAAGACCTTTTGACAGTCCAAATTAGTTGTCAATTTCTTCCCCTTTTTCCATTACTTTACTGCTTCCAAGAGATTAGTGAGACATGACTTTCCTTTGCAGACATCATATAGGTTTGATCCTATCATATCATCATCTTCTAGGTGTTGTATTATTCTATTTTAAATTACTGTTTCAACCAATTTGTTGAATACAGATGCAAGGCTTACTGGTCTGTAGCTCTCTGGATCACCTGTAGAGTCCTATTGAATATAGGTAACAATGTTTGCTGTCCTCCAATCCTTTAGAGCAGTACCTGTTTTTAATTATCAGTTTGTTCCAAGTACCTATTCTTCTGGCATCTCAGTCTCTGAGAGTACCTCAAATTTATAACACCCCAAAATTGCCACTAAAGCTAATATTAGTAAGTTTTCATGTTTTTAAATAGAAATTTTAATATACTTTATATATAAATCTAACCATTGGAAATTCAAATGCAATAACACTTGGCTACTGCATGAGATACAGGAAGCAAACTTGACCAGTCTATTTTCAATGTCAAAGCTAAATAAATTACAAAAACCCTTTTATATTTGAAGTCTTTTTCAGTTTTAATAAACTATGATATAGCTGTTGACACTGGAACTGGGATTTTCTCCCACGAAAGTTCATGCAATAAACAAATCTGTTAGTCTTTAAAAGTGCCACTGTTGTTTTTCTGCAATAGACTAACATGGAACTTGGATAAAGATTGCGTGCACACAGATAGACAGATTTTTAACTTAAATTTCTAATTTTTTAACTCTACTATGCCCCTTTAAGTGATTAAATTAACATGGATATTTTTGCTTATTAGCAAAATGCAGCAACATCTATAAATTTCAAGGTCCTTACACTGTACTTATTAACAAAGAATCTTACAAATGCCTAGGTCAACATCACTCCAGGACCTGTTTGTTAGTGAACTTGCTGTTTCTCAGAGAAGCATATTTTTATAGATCCTATAGAGCGATGTATTTTTAAATATCCATATTTATCAAAACAGCAATATGTTCCACCCTTATATACGCACAATTTAATTCACAATGAATTAAACAACTTCAGAGTGTGTCCTCAAAATGTGAATTAAAACAAGTTTCTCTTTTTCTAGGCAATATAATGTACTTGTTTCACAATGGAGCATTTCTATCTCCACAGTAGCAGCTGCCACCAGAGCCATCATCTTGGTGCACTCATAAGCAGCTCCATTTCCAGTTCTAATTGGGAACAGAGATTCTTATTGGGTGAGTTCCAGTATGATCCATCACACCAGAGACAGCTACTGTGCAAACTAAAGCAATCCAGCTTCCAGAAACCCTCTTAGACAAACAATGACTATGCTACATGGATTCATGTGCTTTTTAAATTTGGTACTCTTTCTCTAAACTTCAGAATCACCAGAGGAAACTAGATACTAAATGATGTTTAACATAGATAAATCCAAAACTGTAGCCTTGACAACCACAACCTCTTTACAATTATACAGGTGGTCTAAAAAAACTACCTAATTCACAGCAAATAGATCTACCCCTGGGTGAACGCAGCCACTAAGCTCATTAAAAGGATGTGGCAGGGATGTGCCTGAAAGTGTAAGAGTGGCTCAGTGAGCAATTAAATCCTATGTCACTTTAAAATAAAAATCTATCAGTGTCACAAGAGTGTGCAACCCCAGCTTCTCTGCTGTTTCCCACCCGCAGCCTTTTATTTATGCTGGCATACTGGGAACAGTGGAAGTCACAAAGATGATAATAAATATGCCATATAAAAACCAGATTAAGCCTGCTCTTCTTTTGGGAAATAAGCAGAGAGAGAAGCTGTCTGTTAGCTGTCGAGTTTGCAAAAGATACCATCTTTTGGGACAGCGCTCCCTGCCAGCAGACAGAATGCCCCAGGGGAAACGATGGTAAAAAAACCCAGACAAGCAGCATCCATCCATCCATCCATCACATGCTCATCTCCAAGGCACAAATATAGCATTAGTGTGCAAATGGGTGGGGGAAGGAACACTTCAAGAAGAAACAGAATGCAATGCTCTTGTTTGAGTGGCTGGATTTAGAAGTTGTTTTGTGCAAAACAAGTAAATACAGTATCCTTTGCTTGCTTGGTTTTTTTTGTTTTTTTGTATTTGTAGTCAGTCTAGGGATTATTTTATTGTTCTTGAATTGGATGGATTCACATAGTGAGTAGAACTGGCTATACTGAGGGAGACCAGATATTCTGCAAGCTTCCTTCTACACACACTTCTGCCAGTGCAACTCAATCCTAACCTCCAGCAGCTCTTTCTGTTACAGATCTGGATATCCACACAGCTCTGTCAATCCACCAAAATCCTACACTGCAACAATACCTGTTATTCCAGTTCTGTGTGCCCAGACAGCATTGCCGTTGTGCTTCAATCCTTGTCCTCAGCATCTTCTGCTGTTCCAACACTCCCCTATACCTCCTCTTTATGCAATCAATGCATGTCACTCCTAACCTGCAGCATCCCCTTCTATTCCAGTCCTGGGACCTACACCCAGTTTTGATCATTCACTCTCAGCCTGCTCTACATAACCTCTTGCTAATCCAGTTATGGCCCTCTCCTGAACAGAGACCGCCAATAGTGCTGAACTGTGCAGTGGGTTAGTACTGCAAACTAGTATCTTCTGGGGACTAGTTTGAGACCATCACATTTATTTCACTTTTGACTTGAGTCAGACTGGAAGAAGCTAGGTCGGTAGTGAAAGTTAAAGGCTACTGCATTAAGACATTGTTTGTTGTTCCCTCTTTGCCCAAATGTCCTCATATCTAAGGGCCTGGTTCTCCTCTGTATCTATGGCCCAACCCCTCTAGCAATGTAAAAGGGGTTGAGTATTAATAAGAATCAGGCCCCAGGTCACCATTAGGGAATGGCAAAGGCAAACCTTTCCTTGAACTAATCCTACTTGTAAATTTGCAGGTGTATGTGAAGCAATATCTGTCTATTGTCTTCTTTTAACAACAAATCACCCTTGAGGTGGTAAATGGATGGGAAGATTTTTCTCCATTACTTAAAATTCTATTCAGGGGACAAACTGGTGCTGTACTCCATCTCTGCAGCATGCCACAGACAGATGCCTGTGGTGGGATCCCTAAAAGAGGCCTCACTAAACAGTCTTTCTAACTGGAAAGGCCCATTGTACTTTCCTTCAATTTATGTCCCAAAAAGCACTGGTGAGTTAGAAAATCCCAGTGCCTCACACCTTCTTTCTCTCCAGAAACTACTAGCCTTGCAGGAAGTGAAAGTGAGTGAGCAAGCAAGGGTTTGTCTGTGCTGTGGGACTGTGCAATTCCATGGTTCATTCTGGGCAGGGCTGACAGACCCTTGTCCAAATGTCACCCGAGGCAAGAATCATCTTCAGTGTCCCTGACCCCATTGGTTAAACTTTTGAATACCTTATTTTGTATTGGATTGTAGCCAATTTCACGAGTTTGATGGATGATTTGCAAGTATGATTTATCCCTGTCCTATAAGACAATACATTTGCATGCTAGGATTTACAGATCTGTATTATTTCATTCCAAATATAAACAAATAAAAATTGTTTCCTCTGAGCTTATAGAAGCTTTTTAATTTTAAGAATAACTGAAATGTACTAATATCACAAAATTGAACTGTGCACCAACATTGGGTAGACCAGTATTAAATAGCGTTATAGTAGCTGACAGCCTTAGAATGTGAACCCCAGGGCCGGATCAAGGTGCTTGAGGGCCTGGAACAGCCCACTCTTATGGGGCCCCATCCCATCCCACCACTGTCGTGTCCAGCCTGGGGGCAGGGTGGTACTTAGGGGGAGGAAAACTCTGAGGCCAGAGGCTGCAGCACTCCCACCCCTGCCCCAGCAGATCCAGGGCACTCCAGGATCAGGGGGCAGGTAGCTGGGGCTCGCTGAGGCCTCCAGCAGTGACTCCAGGCCAGGATTGATGGAGCACTGTCAGGCTGCTGCGCCAGAGCCCCACCAAGCCAGCCTGAGCTGCAGGAGCCCAACACGCTCTATCCCTCCTGACCCTGGAGCCACTGCTGGAGGCTGCACCACACTCCAGCCCCGACCAGCACTGTGCTGGCCTGAATGAGGTCAGATTCTTGTGAAATGGGGGCAGGGCCAGATCAATGCAGGGGCTGCAGCCCCTAAAGCCCCTGCACTGATCTGGCCCTGGTGAACCCTAGTCCTTTAGTTCTAGAGGTCGCTTGTCTCACCTTTGCACTCACAAACTGAAGCACAGCATCAGAGAGATTCAAAGACTGGCTTTAACTTCACTTCAGTTCGTTCTTATACCTCACTAATTGACAGGCAACCTTTCAGCCCTTATGCCCACAAGGGCATGTCTGAAAATACTGTAGGAGGTTCGAGCAAAATGTGATTCTCCGAAAATCTGGAAGGTTCTATGAGATTCTACAAATGCGCAGAACATTCTAAGAGGTTACTGAAAAATGAATCCACATACAGAACACCTGAAACATTTTATTCCAGACATCCCAGTTTCCCTTTTGTCGCTAACAGCAAAAAGAGCACCCCAAGCCTGCTTCCCTCCAAGCCCCAAACCCTAGGTGATTGCCTGGTCACGGGCCCCTAAATCTGACCCTGACTCAGCAGTTCTCCAATGGAAGGATCACTGGATGCCACTAGCACTTACTTGGAAGTACACCACACGTGGGAGAGAAATAGGATTGCAGAGGCTGGTAAAATAGTCCTCCATGTGTGATTAGTCACTGTAATATTTGCCTATTACTAATCTGTTGTACTTTACAAGCAACATATGATAAACTAATCTCTAATAGACATCACAGTACAAAAAATAGCCCTTACACTGGTTGCTCTCAGAAGTAATTTACACATTTATTTTTCAGCACAAATATAAATCAATGGCACATATAATACATTCCACCTACTTTTCAAAGACTGCAAAATTACAATACCTGGCTAAACTCTGGAGCAGATAACTTCCCTCATATCATCAAATCCTGAAGTCCCCTCTTCCTCTAGTCTCCCATCCAATACCATTGTTCTAATTTCTCAGTCTTTGCAGTTCATGCTCTCTCTTTAAATATCATCCTTTATAAGGACGTAATGCAACATTGCAACTCCCACTTTCACAGCGTCAGTTCATGTAACAATTATATTATTTCGGAAGAGAAATGGAAAGAGATTGCATAATCCCTACCTTTGACAAGTCAATAATTCCCGTGGTACAGTACCGTGGGGAGAGGTGTGATCTTGGCATTTGAACAGTGGACTGAGACTCATGGCCCCCCAAATTCTAGTCCTGGTTCCAATGTCAACAGTCTCTGTACCCTTGAACAAGTTACAGCCTCTCCATCTCTATTTCCTCATCTATGAAATGGGAATATAATTACAGACCTCCACAGGGAAGGGTGGGAGAGTTAATGGAATGTGCTAAGTATTTTTACAGTTTGCTAAAAAAAAAAGTAAGTTTTAGATTCTCCAAAGGCAATTTTGTGGGGTCTTTGTGTGACGGGATGCACATCTGTGCACCCCGAGGACATGATCTGTGTAACTTTTCTGTTCAGTTTTGCAAAGTAATTGTGTGATTTGATGCCAAATGCGCTATGCCAGATTCCTTTGTGACTGCTCAGAACATATTCCACATGATTACCATGGCACCATGTTTCCTACAGCAACATGTATGCTAATACTCTCCCTGGCTCAGGTAGAAGTAGAGACAAACACACAACAGGACAGTGAGGGGAGGGGCTGTCAGCAGTTTGTAAAAACTAAGACACAGAGACTGTGAGTGGAGAAGCTGCAGGCTTTTTGCCGGAGAAGACACCATCTTGCAACCAACTTCAAGCAAGATCGGGGCCCTGCCTGAAAACAGGCAGAGAATGGCTGTAAAACACCGAACAGCCAAACACCATACGCATAATCTTGGACTCTGAGGTCAGTTTAGGTGGAGATGTTAGAGTAGCATGCGGTTTATACCTTTTATTTGATAGTGGTCACTGCTGACTCATTTATATTATGTTTCTGCCTTGATTGGCCATGGTCTCACTTGAAATCAGACTCTGATCAATAAACTAGTAGTTGTTTTATCTAAAGCTGTGTGGTCTTTAGAGGGTGTGGATGTGGGAGGCTGGGCACAATCCACTTCTTTGTTAAGTGGACGGACTTGAGACTAAGGTGATTGGGAGTGGGTCCCAATCCCTGTAGGGCAGCGGCTCCCAGTGTAGTGTCTGGGACTAGCTGTGCTTGCTTGGGGACCAACGCCTGTGTGTCTCGTGGATTTACACCCACTGCCTGGGACCAATTACACACTGGCGGCTGGTGTGGACTGACTCAGGAGTGAGTGGTCACCCAGCAGAGCGGGGTGAATTGGGGTTCAGGAGCGGGGTTCAAGTGGTCATAGCAGCACACCAGACTGGATTTGGGAGCAGCCTGTCACACTTTGAGATTTTGCAGGGCTTCTGTAAGACACCAAAGAAGACCTTAGAGAACTTGCAGTGAGAATTCCACACATTTTAGTCAGGTCCAATGCATGGTCAGCAAACTGCACCATAGAAGTGGGTCAGATGCTGGGCACTGTTGCAATCATTACTAGGTAAATTGCTTTAAGAAAATTCCAAAGGGGTAGCCGTGTTAGTCTATTGTAGAAAGACAAAAGAGTCTTGTGGCACTTTTAAAGACTAACAGATTTATTAATCGCATGAGCTTTCGTGGGAGAAAATCCCACTTCGTCAGACGCTTCTGACGAAGTGGGATT
>ML685785.1:808514-820229 GCA_007922175.1 Pelusios castaneus | reverse complement strand
TCCCCGAGAGCCGCGCTCCAGCTGCCCTGAGGTCCCTTCTTGCTGGGATCCCCGCTCCAGCTGCCCGCTGCTGAGCAGCTGGAGCACGGGTCTCCAGCTCTCCTTCCTCGTCAGGACTGCATGGTCCCGGCTAGGAGGGAGTGTGGGGAGCGTGGGGCTTCCTTCTCCCCAGAGTCCGTGCTCCAGCTGCTGATCAGCTGGAGCGCGGGTCCTGGGGAGAAGGAAGCAAGCCCCATGGTCCTTTCTTGCCAGGACCTGAGTGGTCCCGGCGAGAAGGGACCCAGGCCCTAAGTCGACAAAGTCAACTTAGGGCTACCCCACGTCTACACTGGCTAAGGTTGACTCTAGGGAGTTGACTTAAGCCTTAGATAGATTAGGAAGGTAGTGTTGGAAAGTCGACTTAATTTTAATTAAGTTGACTTTATTTTCCTTAAGTCGACTTAAGCAAGCTGCTTAAGTCGCCTTAAGGAAACTTCAGTGTAGACGCAGGGTAGATTAAGTCGACTTAACCAGGCTTAAGTCGACTTAATTTACCAGTGTAGACGTAGCCATATATTCAAATGCAAAATGAAGGGGATCTTGAAATGAATTGTAACCCAGCAAAAATATATGTAATATCTATCAGGTACAAGATGATTATTAGGCTGTAAAACAGGGGTAGGCAACCCCCAAACGCGTGCCAACAGTGGCACTTGAGCCCATTCAGAGGGGCACGCAGCACCCTCTGTGGCACCGCAGAAATTGCCACTCCTGCCACCAAAAACCACTGCAGGCGGCTTCTTTCAGGGGCAGCTGGGGCACTGGGGATCCCCGCCATGCCCATTCCCCAGTCATGCCATGTAAAGAAGCTGCCTACGATGACTCCTCTCCACACTGTGCTGCCACCAAAAGGAGCCAGTCTGGGCAGCTTCTTTCTGTGGAGTGCCTGGGGACTCTCAAGAGGAGCCGCTCCTGGTGACTTCTCTCCATGAGCGTCTTCTTTCAGCAGAATATCTGGGAAGTGCCCTTCTTCCCCGCTTCAGCTGTGACCAACACTGAATTTTTAGGTGGCCGCCAGCACCGGGTGAGAGTGGGGGATGAGGGGCTGGCATGGGAGTCAGGAAAGGTTGCTGTAAAATGTTGACCCCAGAGAATGAGGATGATGGATTGAAAACATCCACTGAAAAGGGGGGGGGGGCCGTGAATGGCAGAGAGAAAACTATCACACAGTTCTCCCTGTGCTCAGTAATTCTGGAAAGCTTGGCTCATAACATTTTGAAGTAGATTTTAATATTAACATGTATTGCTTATTCCTTTATATTATGCACTGGAAAAAATCATCCACTATAAATGTTATATTTCAGGCTCCAAAACAACTGCATTTGCCATATACCAAGAAGTTAATAAAACTGAATTAATGAAATGATCCTATTTTTGAACAAAACAACATTCCACAATCTCTCTCTCTTATTTTTAAGAATTTCTTTATTAACACGGTTAGACAAGGAATACACATGGGTTCCTGGTCTAGCACTGGGTCAGTTTTACAGGGCTCAATCCTACCAGAGGCTGAATACTACAATTCTGTTCCAGCAACATACTTAAACAGGTGACTAGTTCCACTGACTTCAAGGACTATTCGCGTGTGTTACTTGTGTGCTTAAAGTCCTCGGGTGGGTTGGGACCAGAGTGCTCAGCACCTTGCCAAATCAAGCCCTGAGGTTTTGATCCTGCAAACACTTATGCATGTGATGATTACCACTGAAGTCAAAAGATTACTCATATCAAGCTCCTCGTGTGTATAAATGTTTGCAGGATTGGCATCATGGGGCTCAATTCTCCAGATTTCTACTACCAGTCATAGGGCATGATTCTCCTTTGCTTTGTACCTCAAGCAGTTATTTACACCTGTGTAAAGCGCAGGTACCACAATGCCAAATCAGACTGGGAGGGTTCACCTGTACAACATTTCCTAAAGGAGCCTTAAAGAGAGTGTAAATAACAGTGAGGGCCCCTTTAAGGCCCATTTAACACTATCAGGGTGGTATAAAGTAGCCTTCAAGTAACTGAAAATCAGGCCCAGAGCATTTTAGAAAGCACTTCACAGAAGCCTAAATGATTACACAAGGTGAAGAGCAGCAGAGAGTCAGGTCCATACTGCTTTACTACGCTGAGCAACTCCATTATCTTTGCAAGCGCTGGACAAAGCAGTGTTTGCAGGACTTAGCCCCTAGGCAGCACACTGACAAGAGAAGTTTATTTTATACCATTTTATTAAGTCAGGACTTCCAAATTATTTTGAAGTCTTGTTATTCTCTTTCGACTCTTTATTGGTAGTGAACAGTGAAACTTCTAGGACCAAACTGTCCTGTAAGGTATGCGGATGGAAATAAGGAGTAACTGGTAAAGTCAATGGAGACACAACAGTGTAAGAGTAATGGGAGAAAAACCAGGCTCCTCTATTGTCAGGACCTTTGCTGACTTCCATTACCATGTAGAACAGAGGGAGCGGGAGGTTGCATCACTCTCTCCTGTGACTCTTGGGCACTCAGCTGCCCTGATACACCTCCTTGCTCAGATGGCCTGCATCCAGAAGGGTAACAGGGATTCCTCTACGCTTAAAACTTTGGTGGGCATATCAATATTGATTGGGGAATAGATTTTTTTATGACTTTTTTTTTAATAGGCCAAAGCTCTAGTGTAGATGCAGTTATGTGAGGATGCTTTCTCTGGGGTAGCTTATTTTGTTTGGGGAATCTAGAATAAGCTATAATGACAAAAGTACTTCTTTGATGAGGCACTTTCTCCTTAGTATGCCTCTCTACTTCCTGCTCCCTGATCTCCCAGTTGGATGGGATCTCAGTCAGATAAGCAGCAGGAAGTTAGAAGGAAGAGGAAGAGAGGGACGATTTAGAGAGGAAAGGGAATGCAGAGGCAAGGCCCAGCTTCAGTTCCCTCCCACACGTACCCAAGCTAGCCCAGGTACCTCCAACCACATCCAGCTGCCCTAGGCTCTCAATGCCAACTCACAAAGAATTGCTCAGCACTTTGCAGGATCAAGCTCTACATGACAAAGGGCTCTGCAGAAGCCATCACTAGTTTCACCAGCGCCATTCATTCCTTCAGTCTAACCTTCTCAGTAACGAGAGCCACACAAAGGAATTCTTATATGAAACTGAACATTTATTTCCTGGCACCATTCACATGACCTACATCACAATTCTAAAGTGAATAGACTTGGCAGAGAAGAGGGGTCTCTTTCTCCAGTGGCTACTCTTATGCCAAGCCCCCCCTTTTTTTTTTAACTGTAAAGAAATATGGGGCAGATTCCTTCCTGACCCTTACAGAACAATGTGCTCTTACTGCTTTGCTCTGCTCTAGGGACACAAAGCAGTTGGAAATTTCCAGAGGGGTAGCCGTGTTAGTCTGTTGTACAGCAAAAAACAACGAGAGTCCTGTGGCACCTTATAGACTAACAGATTTTCTTCAGCATAAGCTTTCGTGGGCTATAACCCACTTTGTCAGATGCATGAAATGGGAATCACAGAGAGAAGTATATATACACATGCCAAGATGGAGGAGGGCAAGTGTTAGCAAAGTCAGTTCAGAGAGCAGATGGGGCCTATTCTCACCTGTTGATAAATGTGTGAACAGGACAATCACTTTTTGTAGTGTGATAACCATTCCAAGTCCCTGTTCAGACCCAGTCTGATTGTGTCAAGCTTGCAAATCAGCTCCAGCTCTGCAGTTTCAGGTTGAAGTCTGGTTTTGTAGTTTCTTTGTTAAAGTATGGCAACTTTCAGGTCAGCTACTGAGTGTCCATGGAGGTTGAAGTGTTCTCCTACAGGTTTATGGATGTTGCCATTTTTATGTCGGATTTGTGTCCATTTATCCTTTTGCGTAAGGACAGTCCGGTTTGGCCAATGTACATGGCAGAGGGACATTGCTAAAAGTTGGAATGTATTGGAATGTATTCTTGGAATGTATTGGAGACAATTTTTTATTTCAGAAGGTGGAGAAAGCTACTAGGGGAGAGGCCGTTCTTGATTTGATTTTGACAAATAGAGAAGAACTGGTTGGCAATCTGATAGTGGAAGGCAACTTAGATGAAAGTGATCATGACATGGTAGAGTTCATGATTCTAAGGAATGGTAGGAGAGAGAACACCAAAATACAAACAATTAGCACTCTCAGGGAGTTGGTAGATCGGATCCCATAGGAACAGGACCGGCCCTGCCATAGAGGCGACCTAGGCGATTGTCTAGGGCACCAGACTTGGAGGGGCGCCGGGGCCTGGCTGTGCGGGTGCACGGGAGCACAGCCCCCATTGCACCCGAGCAGGAAACAGTGCCAGCGGCTATGCATGGCCAGCTGCTGCTCCAGCCGGCAGGCAACTGCTCCAGCCCCCAGGCAGGGAGTTTTTAAAACTCCTGCCTCCCCTGAGCATGGGGGGGGCGGTTCTTTTGTGATGGGTGGGTGGGGAAATGTATTGCTGTGAAACCATTTATGCTGGTATGTGTTGTTACTGGAGCTAATTCATGACTTTCCTTTGATTTAGTTGTAGTCGAGTTCTAAAGCAGTAGCTGTGTTAATCTATTGCAGAAAAACTTTAAAGACTAACAGATTTATTTATTGCATGAGCTTTCATGGGAGAAAATCCCACTTCGTCAGACGCTTTGAAGTTGGGAAACTTACAGAATGGGAGGAAATTAAATGCAGGGGAGTGTAGGACATAGGATCAGGTCAGGCTGTAACAGCAAATCAAAATAGATGTTAAGATTCAAACACTGGAGAACAGCACATAAAGGAAGGTGAGGTCAAATCACCTGTTGTAATGAGAGAAAAATCTGTAGTCCCTGTTTAACTCCAAGGTAACTGAGTCAAATTTGCATACAAGTTCGAGTTCTGCAGTTTCTCGTTGAAGCTGTGATTTGTTATTCATCTGTTTCAACACAGCTATTAGCAAGTCGTCAATGGAGTGAGCAGAAAGATTGAAGTGTTCCCCTATTGGTTTTTTTAGTGTTGCAATTGCTGATGTCAGATTTGTGTGCATTTATTCTATTGCACAGAGACTGTCCTGTTTGTCCAATATATAAGGCAGAGGGGCATTTCCGGTACATGATGTCATAAATCACATTGGTGGATGAGCAGGTGGATGATCCCTTGATGGAGTAACTGGCTTGATTTGGTCCTGTGATAGTATCTTCATTGTAGATATAAGGGCAAAGTTGGCAGCGTGGTCTGTTGCAGATATGTTCCTGCTTTAATGCTTCTGTGTTTGATCTGTAGTTACTGGTGAGTAGCTCTCCAGCTCAATTAACCGGATTTAGGAAATATTCCAGCCATAATATTTTAAATTCCACTGCATTGCTGTCAAAATCTGAATTGTTGGCCCCTGTCTTAGAAGCCTGTGACTGTCAGACCTCCACAAATACACAATGTGTTGGTATCATCAGTGTTTGAGAAATAAAGGCCAATTCATTTCATAGATAACCAAAAGTGAGGGTTATTTTGTACCTTTCTCTTAAATGTGAATTGTTTTAGAAACTCAGGCTGTCAGAAATCTGCTGCTTGTTGTTTCTTATTTCATTAATTTTCAGTGCTTTAAATATAGGATCTCTCTGCCAAGTCACCCTATAGTACAGCTATTATATTTATGCTTCTACACTTCTTTAATTGTGATGTAGCATTTGTAACACTGGTGTGGGGGGCTCGCCCAGGCCGCTGAGGGCTTCCCCAGCCTGCTTAGGTGTGGGGGCTCTCTTGCTCAGGCTTGCTCGGCCTGGCCTGCCCCACTTGGGTCTCACCTGGCCCACAGTTTGGCCAGCACTTGTGTTTGGGGGTGCAAGAGCTTGGTGCAGGCTTGGGGGCTGGCCGTGCCCCCACCAAGCTGATATGGGGTCTGGGACTGCCCGTGGCTGCCGCTAGATAGGGCCCAAGGCTGCCACAGTCAGTGAGGCAGGGAGGGGGTGGGGGGGGCGCGGAAATCACATCTCACCTAGGGCGCCAAAAAGCCTTGAGCCGGCCCTGCATTAGGAAGCATGTTTAAGAGGAAAAACAACTGAAGACAGCTGGCAGTTTTTCAAAAAGGGCACAAGAGCAAACTATTCCACTGTATAGGAAAGATAGCAAGTATGGCAAAAGACTACCCTGGCTTAACCAGGAGATTTTCAATAATTAAAAAAAAAAGAAATTGTCCTACAAAAAGTGGAAATTATGTCAAATTACAAAGAATGACTATAAACAAATAACACAATTATGTAGGGGAAAAATTAGAAAGGCCATGGCGCAAACTGAGATCAAACTAGCTGAAGGCATAAAGGATAACAAGAAAACATTCTTCAAATAAGAAGATGACGAAGGACAGTGTAGGACCATTACTCAATAAAGAAGGAAAAACAATAACAGAAAATGTGGAAATGGCAGAAAAACTAAATGATTTCTTTGTTTCAGTTTTCCTGTACCAGAAAAGATAATGGAGCAAATAATTAAGGAATCAATTAACAAACATCTAGAAGAGAATAAGGTGTTAAGTGATAGTCAGCATGGATTTATCAAGAACAAGTCGTGTCAAACCAACCTGATAGCTCTCTATGACAGGGTAACAAGTCTTGTGGTTAGAGGGGAAGTGGTAGATGTGGTATATCTAGACTTTAGTAAGGCTTTTGATACGGTCTCGCATCACCTTCTCATTAACAAACTAGAGAAATATCTAGATGGAGTTACTATAAGATGGGTACAAAACTGGTTGGATATCTGCTCTCAGAGAGTAGTTATCAATGGTTTCACGGTCATGCTGGAAGCAGTACCATCCCTGGGGGGGCGAACAGGGCGATAGCCCCAGGCCCCGTGGTTAGGTCGGCCCCGCGCTGTCCTGCTCCCAGCCATGGCCCTCCTCCCCCGCTATGGCCACACTTCCCGAAGGCAGCGGGGCAGGCCAGGAGCACTTCCCCTGGCCCCTGGGTCAGCCCTGTTGCCCGCCCTCAGGGCGGAGCAGGCAGACCTAGGGGCGGGGTCCCGGCTGCGGCTGGGGCCATGACAGCCTTGCTGGGGCTGGCTCCCTGCCAGCAGACAGCCACAGCCTTGGCTCCCCACTGCCCCCTGGGGCTGGGGCCACAGCCTCAGCTCCCTGCTCCTCCCGGAGCTGGGGCTGGGGTCTCGGCTCCCCGGGGCCGCAGCGTCGGCTCCCCGCCGCCTGTGGGGCGGCCTCAGTTTCCAGGGCTGGCTCCCCCGGCGACCAGACTCCCTGGGGGCAGAGCGGGCCGGCCTGCTGCACTCTCCACCAGCATGGGTGGGGCGGGGCCCCACCTAGGGCGATTGGCCCTGCACCCCGCTCCCTCCAAGGGACAGCCCTGGCTGGAAGAGCATAACAAGCAGGGTACTGCAGGCATCAGTTCTGGGTCTGGTTCTGTTCAATAGTTTCATCAGCGATTTAAATAATGGCATAGAGAGTACACTTATAGAGTTTGCCAATGATACCAAGCTGGGTGGGGTTGCAAGTGCTTTAGAGGATAGGATCACAATTCAAAATGACTTGGACAAACTGGTGAAATGGTATGAGGTAAAGAGGATGAAATTCAACAAGGACAAGTGCAAAGTACTCCACTTAGGAAAGAACAATTCATTGCACACATACAAAATGGGAAATGATTGCCTAGGAAGAAGTACTGCAAAAAGGAATCTGAGTGTGATAGTGGACCACAAGCTAAATATGAGTCAATAGTGTAACACGGTTGCAAATAAAAAAAAAAAAAAAGCATCATTCTGGGATGTATTAACAGAAGTATTGTAAGTAAAACACAAGAAGTAGTTCTTCCGCTCTAGCCCACGCTGATTAGGCCTCATCTGGAGTATTGTGTCCAGTACTGGGCACCTCATTTCAGAAAAGATGTGGACAAATTGGAGAAAGTTTAGAGAAGAGCAACAAGAATGCTTAAAGGTTTGGAACACTTGACTTATGAGGGAAGATTGAAAGAATTGGGTTTGTTTAGTCTGAAAGAGGAGACAGAGGGGCCATGATAACAGTTTTCAAGTACTTAAAAAGTTATTACAAGGAGGAGGGAGAAAAAATATTCTCCTTAACCACTGATGATAGGACAAGAAACAATGGGCTTAAACTACGGCAAGGGAGGTTTAGGTTGGACATTAGGAAAAAATTCCTAACCATCAGGCTGTTTAACCCCTGGAATAATTTGCCTAGGCAGGTTGTAGAATCTCCATCATTGGAAGCTTTTAAGAGCAGGTTAGACAAACACCCATCAAAGATGGTTTAAGATGGGACTTGGTTCTGCCATGAGGACCATGCAATGACTTCTCATGATCCCTTCCAGTTCTGTGATTCTAGATGCCTCTGTTTTTGGAGGCCCAACTTGAGACTCCTTAAAGGTGCCAAAATTCTGCTCACCTCACCTGAAAATCAAGCTTCATTAAAGTGTCTAAAGCTGGGTAGTTCATTCTTACTCAATACTATATAGAGTGATCCATTACAAGCAGAAATATAACAATTATGTATGCTCAAATTATATATAATTTATAAATACATATTTATAAACATATAAAAATATGATTTATAAATGTATAGATGTATGTTCAAATTAATGGCAGTTTCACATAAAGCACTCTTTTTGTTATTATTTCCAGGTGTGTATTTGGAGTGCTTTTGAAAAATTTATACCAAACTAATTTTGCACATGCATTGTACATGGTCTATATTTGCTAGGAATGGCCAGGCAAGGTCTCTGTGGCCCAGAAAGGTACAGAATTAACATTTTCTGAAATTCTCTAGTCCTAACTACTTCCTACTTTTGCATTGACCTGATCCACAACACACCGAAGTTAGCACATGCCTGACTTCAATGGGCTTTGGAACAAATACCTTGAGAAATTCAAAGCCCCAGTGGTTTCTTTAAGAAACCCTCCTCCTAATTATAATAGTTGGCTCATTCAAGTAAACATAGAAGTAACACCATGTGATTTGTGAGACCAATCAGAACTAACCAACACAACTCTAATTTCAAACAGCAAGTATCAAATACTTGCAGTGAAATACTAGGTCCAAATCAGTCCATGGAGGAAATGGGGAGTAAAATACAAATAGTCCCATAAATTCCAATGACAAATTTACTTGAAAAAATAGCAATGTGCTTGCAGAAAGTCCACAAGCAGAAAAAGTGGTTTCATTTAATTGACTAAATTATCCACCATTAATTATTTGCTCATCTCTAGAAATGGAAAACAAACAAGGAATCCTGTGGCACTTTTAAAGACTAACAAAAAATGGGTATGTTTGATTTTCAGACCTCCAGAATCATGACATTCCATTTGGAACAATACTACACACTCACTCTTGTGCTCTTGAACCTAAAGAATTAATTTAGAAGGCTAAGAAGTCACAGCTTATCACAAGATTACTGCATCAAGAAAGAATGTGCATGCTTTCATTTCCATAGAGAGAAGTTATCACAACCTAGTCAGCTCTGGTAGCCACACAATACACAGCTCACAGAAGGCCATCTCATCAGCAGCCAATGTAAAGCAAGAAGAGATACACTGGACAAAATCAGACACATCTTTGCAACATTAGCCCTATTCAGGCAGCCTTGCAAAATTCTACTCAACCACTTAACTGCAGTGGTTTGTTTTGGTTTTTAATGAATGAATTTAAATGGTTGTTTTGTATCACCACCCTGGTAAGGATAGATAAGCAGATTTTGTATCTGGACTGGTAAATTTTCGTGACTGTTTTGCAAGGTGGTTTAAAAAATCCCGGACAAACGAGGTGCTTTTAATTTCTATAGTCCCTTTCATGTGAAGTGTTCCAAATGCTTCACAAATATTCATTAATTAACCCTTGAAACACTTCCCTAACATAGATAAAATAAAACGTATGTATAATTACTTTCATTTTACCAATAAAGAAACTGAAGCAGAGGGATTTGGACTTCGTTCTCTACTGCCTTGCACCTTGTGCGGTCATTTACTTCTGAATACACCTGGAGTACATCTGTACACACCCACTTCTGTGGTCCATCAAGTTCACTTTGCAGCCCGTAAGAAAAGCAAAACGAACAAACCGGCTAAAGATTTGGACTGGAGAATTTCCCCTCTGGAGACAGAATTTCTGTTGGACTAAAGATAGTAAAGATAGTGTAGAAGGTTAAGGGAGATGAAGGAGGCAGGAGATTCCCCAATAGAATAGTTTACACCTGTAGCAGAAGTTAGAGCAAGTCCCCTGCTGCTAATTTCTACTAGGGGTGGAGAGAGATGAAGGTCGGGGCATCACAAAAGTTTCCCAATAGCTGACACTCTCTGCTAAGTTCAAGCTGGAGACGGAGGCGGCCTTAGGCTACCTGGGGCCCTAGGTGAAGGCCCATTGGGGACCCTCCTATAGGCTCCCCACCACTGGCCCCAGTCCCTCCCATGACCCTGGCTCCCCACCAGGGGCCCCAAAACCTCCCTGCCTCCCTCCAGTGGCCCTGTTCCTTGCGCACTCCCCCCCCCCGACCCCCCCCCGGCCCGGGCGCCCTGGGCCCGGCCCCCGAACCCGGCCCCCCCCCCCCCCCCCATAGCCCCGGCTCCACCGCACCCTGCAGCTCCCTCCCAGACTGCCTGAGACTGCCACAGCCCAGAGCACTCCTGCTGCCGCCTGAGGCAGATGTGGCTTTTGGAGTAGGCAAAGCAGGTGACCTTGCCTGCTGTCCACTGAGCTGGGGATGGAGCTCCTTATTGCCTGGGGCCCTCGGTGGGTGCCTGCTTCGCCTACTCCAAAAGCCACCTCTGGCTGGAGGCAAAAATAGTGGAGAATTAGAACTTACTATTCTGACTGTGCAGTATTTTTGCACTCCCTAGTCACACATGCTTACGTGCTTTGCTGAATAATGACAGACTTCACCATATGCTTAAATGCTTTGCTGAATCAGAGCTATACAGACTTGCAAGGGCACTAGAGGAATCAATATTTACTTTAGTCCAAGTAAAAGCTAGCGCTGGTCAAAAATGAGGGGGGATGTCAATGAATTTTCTCCCACCCATCTTTCATCAAAGTTTTCAAAACAGAGTTTGAATTGGTTGAGAAAAAAAATAATGGGATGAAGCATTTAAAAAATTAAAAAATAACATAAATGGTTCATTGTACTTCCAATTTTCAAACATTTTGAACTTTTCTGACCAGCTCTAATAAGAAACTCACGAGTTCTTGTTCCCAGTTTTGTGCTCAGCTATAAAGCTGCATGTCACCCCCCAAATGATCTAGAATATATTGTATGTAAGAGCATACGGTACAACCATGGAGTATATATGCATTATGTTTGATGCTCTCCTATTTTAGCACACAGCGCTGTACACTATAAAATACTTAATGAAAATGAAAGTGTACTCTTCAGAATGTTAAAAGTTTCACTGCTTATCCTCCACCATGTGTGCGATACATAGACTATTTGGCGGAAAAAATCAAGGGATAAAGGAAGGTTGCTCACCTTGGTGTAGTAACTGGAGTTCTCCGAGATGTGTGTCCCCGTGGGTGCTCCACTGTAGGTGTGTGCGCCCGCGCACACCACGGATCGGAGACCTGCTTAGCTGTACTCGCCGGGGTCGCGCGGCCGGAGGGAACTGTCTCGCGGGCAGTTTGGCGCCTTCAATGGCCGCGCGACCCGAGGCTCCCTCGGTTTCCTCTCTAACTGCGAGCTAATGTGAGTCGCCCGAAGAAGAGAGGGGAGGAGGGAGGGTAGTGGAGCACCC
>ML685785.1:759679-808414 GCA_007922175.1 Pelusios castaneus | reverse complement strand
GTGTCCCCGTGGGTGCTCCACTGTAGGTGACTCTCCAAGCTGTGCCCTAAATGGTCGGATGGGCTTCTGAGGGTTTATTGTGTATTGTGGAGAGTACGGAGAGGCCTAAAGAAGCATCGTGTCTTGTTGCTGTGTCAATAGCATAGTGTTTTATGAAGGTATGGGGAGTTGACCAGATGGCTGCCCTACATATTTCATCTATCGGGACATTTTTCAGAAAGGCTGTATTCGTGGATACTGCCCTAGTAGAGTGTGCTCTAATATGGTCTGGAAGTGTTGTGCCCGTTATTTGATAGCACGTTCTTATACAATTTACAATAATTGTCGAAATTCTACGCTGAGAAATTGGTGTCCCCTTGTTTCTTTCCGCGATAGAGACAAAGAGTTTGTTAGTGTTTCTGAATGGTTTTGTTCTTTCCAGGTAGAACGCGAGTGCCCGACGGACGTCGAGCGTGTGTAGAACAGAGTCCTCGGCATTGGAGTGTGGTTTTGGACGAAATACAGGTAAGTATATCGTTTGGTTGATGTGAAAGGATGAAGATTTCTTTGGTAGGAAGCTTGGATGGGGTCGTAGGCAGACTTTATCCTTGTGGAAAACCGTATATGGTGGGTCTGCCATTAAAGCCGCAATTTCACTTACTCTTCTGGCGGAGGTGATTGCGACTAAAAATACCACCTTCATAGTCAGATGGTGTAATGAGACATTAGCCAAGGATTCGAACGGTGGTCTAGTAAGGGTCCGAAGTACGAGTGGCAGATCCCAAACTGGGTTGGGGGGGGCGGGTTTCTGGGTATAGATTCCTCAGTCCTACTAAAAATCTCTTAATAATGGGGTTAGTAAATAGTGACTCATCTTGTATAAGATCGTGAAATGATGCGATAGCTGCTAGGTGGACCTTTATAGAGTTAATTGATAGTCCTTCTTGTTTCAGGTGCAGGAGGTACTGGAGTATGTCCGGAATTGGAGCAGAAGATGGAGAGAGTTCTGACAAGGCGCACCACCGAGAGTATCTGTACCACTTATGCAGGTAGTTTTTTCGGGTAGATGGTTTCCTACTGTTCAAAAGAATGTGTCTTACTGCGTCTGAGCAGAGTAATTCCTGGCCTTGGAACCACATATTAGCCACGCCTTGAGATGAAGACGGCCGGGATTCGGGTGTAGAGTCGCCCCTTTGTTCTGGGACAGTAGGTGCGGGTGGGATGGTAATGAGATCGGGTTTGTGCATGACATTCGTAGTAGGAGTGAGTACCATGTTTGCCTGGGCCATGCCGGGGCGATGAGTATCATCTTGGACTGATCTTGTTTTACCTTGAGGAGAGTTTTGAGGATTAGGGGAATGGGTGGAAATGCATAAATGAGTGTGTGAGTCCATGGGATGAGGAAGGAATCCCCCCTGGAGTACTTTCCGATGCCTGCTCGGGAACAGTATGATTGGCATTTGCGGTTGTGGTATGTAGCAAAAAGGTCTATTGATGGGTGACCCCAGGATAGGAATATGCTGTTGAGGATGGTAGTGTCGATTTCCCATTCGTGGGTATGGGTAAATGATCTGCTGAGGGAGTCCGCCGTAGTGTTTAAAAGTCCAGGTAAGTAAGCGGCCAATATCGTTATGCCGTTTTTGATACACCAGTGCCAGAGTTTTGCAGCTTCTGCACACAGGGAGCTTGATCTGGCTCCTCCTTGCCTGTTGACGTAAAACATGCAAGCGGTGTTGTCGGTCATAATTTTCGTGTGTTGGTGTGCCAGCTGGTCCCGGAAAGCAACACATGCATTGCGTACTGCACGGAGTTCTAATATGTTTATGTGCAGCGAGGATTCCTGTTTGCTCCACTGTCCTTGAGCGGTAAGTGTTAGTGTCGGGATGTGAGCTCCCCATCCGCTGAGAGAAGCATCTGTGCACATCAGGAGCGATGGGGGTTGTTGAATAAAAGGTATGCCCGTATTCAGGTTGTGTGGTGTTATCCACCACTGTAGGGATTGTTTGATGTGCAGAGGGAGAGATATGAGACGTGTGGGGTTGTCTTTGTGTGGTTTGTATATCTTCCTGATATACTGTTGTAGAGGTCTCATATACAGTCGTGCATGTTGCACCACAGCCGTTGTTGAGGCCATATGCCCCAGTAGCTGTATGCAAGTTAGGATTGACGTCATTGAGAAGTTTGTATAGTTCTCACTAGGGTACCGATGTTCTGTGCCCTTTGCTGTGGAAGGAATGCTCTTCCCACAGTCGAGTCTATATGGGCGCCAATAAAGTCTATCATCTGGGTAGGTGTAAAGGTGGACTTTTTTTCGTTTATTTGGAGACCCAGGGCCTTGAATAAGTGTATAGTTGTTCGGAGTGCCCAGAGCGTTTGTTCCCGGGATGGTGATTTTATTAGACAGTCGTCCAGATATGGGAAGATTGTCACCCCCCGTGTACGGAGGTGTGCGGTGACTACTGCTAGGAGTTTGGAGAACACTCTGGGTGCTGTTGAGAGGCCGAATGGAAGGACGACATATTGAAAATGGTCGGTGCCTATGGCAAATCTTAGGAATTTTCGATGTCCTGGGTGGATAGTGACGTGAAAATACGCGTCCTGGAGGTCGAGGGCTGCAAACCAGTTGTTCCGGTCCAGTGATGGTAATATGGTTGCTAGGGTCACCATTTTGAATCTCTGTAGTTTGAGATATTTGTTGAGCCTCCTCAGGTCTAGGATAGGTCTCCACCCACCTGTTTTCTTTTCGGTTAGGAAATAAGGAGAGTACATCCCTTTCCCCCTGTGCTCTGTGGGAACCCTCTCTACGGCCCCTATGTGTAAGAGATGTAGGGCCTCGTGGAGGAGGATTGGTTCGTGAGATGTGTCCCTGAAGAGGGACGGGGAAGGGAAGTGTGATATGGGTTTTGCGGTAAAGGGGATAGTGTATCCTAGAGAGATGACTTGTAGAACCCACTTGTCTGATGTTATTGTGGCCCAGTGTTGGTAGAAGGCCCTGAGGCAAAATTGGTAACCTTGTGGTGTTGTAGATGGTAAGTAAGGAAGACTGGTTGTTTGCAGGCCCTCGACCTGCACGTCAAAACTGAGGTTTGTTCGATGCGTTCTGTGATGTCGAAGGTTGGTGTGGTGGTTGTCTTCTGCGCTGCGGGCGTTGCCGGCCCCTGTAGAAGTAAGGATCTTGCCTCCGGTATTGTTGTCTAGGTTGGAATTGTGTCTGGTAATAGGAAGAAAAGCGGGGGTTATATGGCTGGAACCGCATCGGTTTCCTTTTCGGTAGTTGTGGATATATACTGAAGGTTCGGAGGGTGGCACGAGAGTCTTTTGATGTGTGCATGATATCATCAGTGTTCTCTGCGAAGAGTTTCTTTTTATCGAATGGTAAATCTTCGATTGCTGATTGCAGGGGCTTCGGTAGATCTGAAGAGTGAAGCCACGAGGCTCGGCGCATCACTATGCCTGTTGCCATTATCCTGGATGAAGTGTCTGCGACATCAAGAGCTGCCTGAAGGGCGGTCCTGGAAATCAATTGTCCCTCCTTGATGACAGCATGAAATTGTACTTGCTTTTCCTTGGGGATAAATTCAATAAAATCTGCTAATTTTAAATAGTTGTCGTGATCATAATTTGCTAGGAGAGCCGAATAATTGGAAATTCTCAATAATAGGGTAGATGAGGTGTACGTCTTCTTTCCAAGGAAGTCTAATCTTCTATCATCCTTGTCATGAGGGGCCGCTTTGTTAAAGGGTTGTTTGCCCCTGTGGTTCGCGGCTTCCACCACCAAAGAGTTGGGTGGGGGGTGGGTGAAGAGGTATTCCGAAGACTTGCCCTGTATGTAATATTTTTTGTCCACCCTCTTCGAAGTTGGTGGGATTGAAGCTGGGGTTTGCCAGAGATCTTGGACTGGCTCTAGGATCCCCGCATCCATAGGGAGGGCCATGCGGGCAGAGGGTTTCTTTTGGAGGATCCTCCAAAGTCGGTGTTGTGATTCAGAAGTGTCCTGTGTACCAATCTCCTGTGACTCAGCTACTCTCCTGAAAAGATCTTGAAATTGTTTAAGGTCATCATGTGCGGAAGAAGGTGAAGATGGTGAATCGTCCTCCGGTAAAAGTGTATGACTTCCCTTGGGAGAGTCTAGACATGATTGGTGAGTGTTGTCTATGTCCTGAGGCGGGTCACCATGCTGAGACAGCATGTATTGGTCAGAGTAGCCCGGCGATCTGGATCGTGGAGTCATCTCAGGATATTTGGACCAGGAGTCCCAATGAGGATGGTAATTATAAGGAGGAGCATACCATGGTGGAGGATACCAAGGATAAGGGGGCCTGTGTTGCCCACGGTCTTGCATGCCCTGGTTGAAAGGGCGGCCGTCGGTGCCAGGAAGTGGTGGGTGATACATGTCCTCCCTGTCATAGGCATAATTATGGGGCGGATTTTCAGGCCCGGGGGAGTGTTGATAGTTGGTCCCCATTGGTTGAGAAGGAGGAGAGGTCCTCACATCGATGTGCTTCCTCTTCTCCTTTTGTTTTCTGGGTGCCGCCTGGTCAGGGCCAGCAGGAATCGCTGGAGAGGGACGCGGTACCGAGCTGTGCAGCTGAATCGGGGCCGCTGTCAAAATCAGCTGTTCGGCGGCCGCGTCTTGTAAAGCCGTTGCCACTCCGAGGGTTGGTGCCGGCTGCGGTGCCGACGCTGGGTCTGCCGGCTTCGGTGCCACTGTCGTGGGGAGAGTCGGTGCCGAGCTGTCCCTGAGGGAAGGGTCCCTGCTCGGGGGGTGAGAGCGATTGTGCGTTGGTTCAGGCGGCGTACAGGAGGGACCTCTCGCCTCCGTTTCACTTGCCTGGCTCCGTCTCGGAGATGGGGTCCGAGACTTTCTCCGCTTTTGGGGCGGTGGAGTTAAAAGCCTCTTTGGCACACTAGTGGCCACTGAGGTCCTGTCCTGTGCCGGGTCCGAAGCTGGTCTGAGGGACTTCTCCATGAGTAGTAGCTTGAGACGTAGGTCCCGGTCCCGTCTCGCTCTCGTACTCAGGTTCCTACAGTGGGAGCACTTTGACATAATGTGCTCCTCACCGAGACACTTCATACAGGTCGGGTGCCCATCAGAGGCGGGCATAGCATCCCGACAAGATTCGCATCGTTTAAAGCCTGGGGAGCCCGACATTGTGCCGGCTCCCCGGCGAAGCGGCTTTTTTTTTTTTTTAAATGTCACGGAAATATATGTTTAATTTGAAAAAGGAATGGAAAAGAAAGGGAGATAAAAGGGAAGGAAGGCAGGAATGGCGAGTGAAGGGAAGATGGTTCCCTGACTCCGTCCGTGGTAGCCAGCGGTTAGAGAGGAACTGAGGGAGCCTCGGGTCGCGCCGCCGTTGAAGGCGCCAAACTGCCCGCGAGACAGTTCCCTCCGGCTGCGCGACCCCGGCGAGTACAGCTAAGCAGGTCTCTGATCCGTGGTGTGCGCGGGCACACACACCTACAGTGGAGCACCCACGGGGACACTACTCGGAGGAGAATTTCAAGATATTCACTAGATCAGCATGATGGTATAGGCTTAATGCAAGAATTACAGGGTGAAATTCTATGGCCTGTGTTAAGTAGAAGTTCAGATAGTCATAATGGTCCCTTATGTGTGCATCTGAGTTGTCCACCTAATATTTGACCTAACTATATCATAAAACTGTTATAATTTCACTGAGATTCCCCTAAATAAATAAATACATTTAAAAAAAAAATAGACAATAGAATAGACATACATAAAGGGCCTAATTCTTCTCATACACATTTTATAGTCATGTAACTTTACCAGAGTTATACCCCGCTAACTTCAGCAGAGTTACTCCCACTTCTCATCTGTTACAGTGAAAGCAGAGGCAGGCCCTGCTGCACACCCTAATCACATGCTATTGATTGCTCCCTCTGCTGGACCTGCAGCAGCAGTTTTCTGTATAGCTGTCCATACAAGACAGTCAGCAGAAAGAAGCAGGGTTCGTTTCAATTGCTTCAACAAACATAAGGGCTGGCAAGTGGAACCAGTGACTGTCATATAGAAAAGGAAAACAGAAATCAGCCAGAAAAAAAAATGTTATTTCTAAGCACTACGGAGTATGTTACAAATACAATTCCCCATCATTTAAAAAAAATGCAGAAGTTCTTGAATGAAAAGCAGATTTTAAAATACATTTTAAACTCAAGATATTCAGGATAATTGCCAGTATAATATGGATTGGCAATGGAATGTGGTATTCCTCACCTCTGGGTCAATTCCGGTCCATGTCAGCAGAGACCAAAAGTTATTACCATCTTCTCTGGCTTTCAGGTCAAATAGCACTTGCAATAATGTTTACACAACCTAAGACCAGAACCTACACAAAAATACATCATTTTGGGGAAATTAAGTATGCAGGCACATATCTGAGGTTTGAACTCTGGTGAACAATTTTTTTAGGGTTTTTAATTCTGGTGACAGTAATTTGTAATCTGATCACAGTTCTAACCTAGCAATTTTGATTCCATTATAATCTTTTTTGCAGATTTTAGGGTTTGTAATATAGCAGAAACTCAACTGCAGCCTTAATTATGGAATACATTAAAAAGTTTCCATGATTTTTTTTAATGTTAGTGAAAACACTTTATAAACACACCTATCCCTCCATCATTTGGAAGTGAAACATTGCAGTTGTGCACTCATCGATGAGAACCAAGAGTGTAACTGACTAGAAAATGACTGGAACCAGAAATGCAATGTATTAACTTATTTTAAGTGGCTAAGTTGAAAGAAATGCTAAAAGGAAGCAGCCTACATAGTGAAAAGTAGATTTCACTTTTTTTTCTCCAGTGCTAATAATCAAGGATGTCATTAGTAAAATAGATAAGGAAAATTGAGACAAAGATTATCTTGTGGCTGAAGCACCGGATTGGGACTCAGGAGATATGAGTTCTGTTCTTGCTTCATTTTGTGGCTCTGCCACACACATCTTGTATGAACACAGGCCAGTCATTTACTAGCTCTATGACTCAGTTCCCTGCTACGTGGTTCTGTAATACCTAGCAGAATGACACCCTAAATATTGGCTGGGTCTGTAGCTGTTACCAGAACATAAATAATAAACAATTATAAAACTGTCCTTTGAAAAATATGATTTTTAACTAACACTGTCCATTTAAAGCATGCAGTCCTCAGAGGCACTGAGCTCCCGGGCTATGGTAAACAACTTTCACAAGAGATGAGGGCACTCCTCACCTACCAGGAAAAGCTCAGCACCATTCAGGATCAGGCACAATGTCAGTAAGAGGATTTGAGGTGCTTGGATGAAGGACATTACAGCTCTGCTATAAAGATCTACTGTATGTGCATTCATACGCAAATGCATGTACACAGGTGTGTATCTGATAAGTCTGATTATAAATAGGTTAGGATTTTGTCCATGTAATAGTTAAAAACTTCACAGTCATCCTTGCCTTTCAAGATTACAGTTTAAGTCAACAAGCAATTAAAAAAACCCCACTTCTGGATACTATTACTTCCTCCACCGTTCAGTAAAAGAAACATCGTAACAGAAGTTTAGCAAAACATCAAAATGCAAACACAGAGCTAAATAGATAGACAGACATGAACTTTTATACATGCAATATGTTGCCTCACTGAAATAATTCCAAATACAAATTATATTCCACATTCATCAAATGGACGGCATGGTTGTCATGAAACCTTGGTGGCCGTTCTGAGTTCAGAACCGAAAGATGGTGATGGCACGTTATAAAACCATAAATTATGTCGACGCTACAGACCGTATAGCAGCACAGCAGTAATGCGACAGCTTCACCACTGGTACGTCTCCTGTGTAGTCACTCTATACCGACGGGAGAGAGCTCTTCTACCAACTTAATTAAACTACCCCAACGAGCTACAGCAGCCCTGTCATCTCCCACTGGCATAACACTGCCCACAGTGGTCCTTTCATCAGTGAAACTTGTCAATCAGGGTGTCTTTTTTCACACCCCTGATCAGCCAGTTTTACCAACAAATAGTAGTGAAGACAATTTCTAGGTCATGTTCTTTACACTTATTTCCCTCTGTGTTTGAAAGCTGCACACAAATATCCTGATACCTTCAATTAGATTGCCCAGTGAAAGTCACTTGGTGTCTTCTAGGAATGAAGCATGACACAGCCAGCTAAAATCCCACCAGTGCTTCTTGCCCATAAACACCCAGTTGTCTCTCACTCACATTGTTGCAAACCCAGTGCTATTCCCTGGACATCAGTGAAGGTACTCAAGATTTGCACCACTGAAAATGAGAGAAGAACTTGGTCCCCCAACTTTAGAATGTGATATATGAGGATTCTTACATCCCTAATCCATTGACTGCCTGTGAATCATAATGCTTTTTTCTTAAGATATGAAAGTACTATTGAAAGATGGAGTCCAGCATATATGAAATTAAATGTCATGAATATTTAGTGTAATTCATAATGGCCTGGTAAAACAAAGTGATAATGTTGGCTATATTGTCACTTTAAGTAGTTACTGTAAATGAACTTATGCAGAATGGTTGCGTTTTCATAATTAGCATCAACATAATAATTGTTAGACTGTTGATCATGTGATTTTACTACTACTACCCGTTCAATTGTCCCAGCCAACAATAACCAAACAGAGGTGGCTGTCCAAAGGTTGCTGTAGCAATAGCTATTTAGGAATTAGATCACCAGAAGATGATAATTACTATTAAATGAAAATATTTCACAAGCAAAATTTCAGAAGCACAGCACTGACCACTAAGCCCATCACTAATTATGAGAGAGATTTTTGTGAAATGTTCATATTAGCATAGTAGGGACTAAAAAAGATAGAGAAAATACTTTAATGCAATTGCCTTTCATACTAAAGGGGGGTTGTGTTGAATGTGTTTATTTTAATCATTAAGTTTTTGGATTACCAAATGCAATACTCTGATTGGCTGAGATATGGCCATGTTCTTTGACATCTACAGATGAGAAGTGCTATGCAGTGCAAAAGTATATTGTAAGATGACTATTATTTTATCACAATACAGTAATTTCTCCTTTACACAGGTGTGACATCAGAATCAGTCCACTGGGGTTGATTTTGTGCATGATTTGTAACTCTGATTTGGCAATTACAGTAGTTCCTTCCTTTTACCCATCTCATTAGTAGCTTTTGCTATCATAGGTATAATGAGCTAAAACCTTATCTCACTGGAGTCAACAAAAGATTGGCCTCTGACCTCCTTGGGGCCAAGACTTAACTCGGTACCTTTTCTACCTCTTACTCCACAAATAACTACACCAATTCCCTGGTATTGTTGCTCACCATTCAGTTCCCAAACACATTCTGTTATCAAAGACAGGGGCGTTGCTGGATAGCAAAAAGACCCAGGGCTCTGGCCCCCAGCCTACCCTCTGTTAGCCCCACCCCCAGCTAGGCCACACCCCTAGAACCCACAGGACTCTTTTTTTACCCCCAATATAGCAGTATCATTAGAAAGAAAGAATAAGCAAATGAACACACTTAAAATTTTGCATTATAAATCAGTAGTTCCCAACCTTTTTGGTTGAGGGACCAAAATACAGATTTTAAAACCATGAAGGGCCACCAGTTTATTAAATTAATTAATTTTTAACTTTTAATTAAATTAAAATGATTAATCACAATTGATTGGGTTTATTTTAATTAAGTGAATTTGAATTACTTTTAATTGAAATTTAATTTTAGAAAGGTTTTTTAAAAACCTTTTTTAAAGGTTTTTAATTAAAATTAATTTTTAAAAGTTGGGTTTTTTTAAAAAGGAAGGAAAAAAAGGAAGGAGAAGAAAAGGAAAGAAAGAAGAGAAAGTAAGGGCTGCTTGCATCCCCAAGCTCAGAGGGGAGGCGAGCAGCCATAGCCTGGCTCCCATCTTCATGCTGGGACCAGGCAGGCAGCGAGCTGGCCGGGGCCCCCAGGGGAACCCACCCCACACCTCCATTCCCCTTTAGAAACCCCGAACCCAAGTCCTCTCTGGCCCGGGCACTCTCCAGGACCCCCGATCTCCACTGCCCGGCAGCTCCCTGCCCCCGGCGGCAATGCCTCGACCCTTCCGGTCACCACCAGCTCCCATTCCCCGACCCCCCAGTTCCCCATTAGCTTCCCAGCCCGCCCAGTCCCTGTTCCCAGGCCCCCAGTTTCCCATCAGCTTCCCGGCTTGCCCGTCCCCCATCAGCTCCCCAGACCGCCCAGCCTTCCCAGTCCCAGCTCTCCAGTACTCACCCGCCCGGCCCCCGAGCTTATGTGGCCGGAGAGCTGTAGGGGCGTCCGGTGTTGGGCTGGCCAGGAGGCCGCTCCTGTCCTGAACTTGCTCTTTCGGAGCATGCTCAGGGTGGGAGATTTGAAAACTCCCCAGCCCGGCTGGCGGCCGCTGCTCCCAGCTGAGCAGCAGCCTGCTTGCAGGGTAGGGCAGAGCGGAACATGCGTTCCGCTGGAGTTTTCTGGGTTCCTGGGCCCTGGAATAGATTCGGGGCTCAGGCTTTTCTACCCGGGGCCGGCGCCCTGCCAGCCCGACGACAACGACGCCTCTAATCAAAGATCAACGTTCTTTTAATATTGTTAATTTATGGTTTTGGTTGTGTGTGTGTTTTATATTGGCTGTCTCTCTCCTCTCTAAAACCACATACATTTCTGAGTGTATTCCCTCTTTCTCATAAATATATGACCCTAAAGCCAGTGCGCCTTTATTACTAACTGCGTTGAGAACACATCACATCACAATGCGGTTTATCTGACACAGCTGCTGATCCTCCACATCTGCTTTCCAATAAGTCAGTCAGCATCCTGACTCTCCATTTCAAATTAGTTTAGTGCTAAGGAAAAGCATGAAGAACAGCAAGGGTGAAAATTAAAGAGACTAAAACACACACACACAATGTAGCACATCCTCACTAAATGTTATGATTAACTATTTATACTGCAATGACACCAAGCCTATTGTGCTAGGCACTACCAAACTTATTGCTACACTATTCTGTATGCAAACACTGGCCTTACCCCTACTCCTCGCAAAAGTTTCATAACAGATGCCCTAGTGAGGCTTCATGTTACTAATACTTTGGAGCTGGGAACTGATATTTACTTGACCATTTATATCCTTATGAATGGAGGACAAGATTCATGTAAGTGGATTCACTTCTGTTGGTTTCAAGGAGAGTTGCACCCACTAATATCAGGGATGAATTTGACCCAGAGACTTGCATTTAATTTATTTTCTTTAAAAAAAAAAGAGATGCAATCAACTTGAGCAAATCTCAAAGAAAAACGGAGACAGGCAAAAACAGAGTCTACAGACCTACAACACCTCAGTGAATTCAACTCAAAGGAGTGAGTATGAGAGATAATGAAACAAACACTTACCAGGTTTAATTTCCAGTAGCTTCAGCCTGGAGTCCTCAGGAGGATGTAAGCGTCTCTTTTTGCGCCAGCAGCGAGCAGGATATGTGTAGAGCTGACCTGGGGCCAGTCCTGTGGGTTAAAAGCAAAAAATAAATATAGTCAAGTTAAGTTTCCATTTGTAAAGCTCCATTATTTTTTCTAGCATCTCTGTTTCTCCATTCTCAATATTAGTATCCTTTGGGGTTCAATCCTGCAAATGCAAAGCTGCTCTAGCAACTGAAGGCATTTAACAACCCCTGGAAAAATCATGGAGCAGGTCCTCAAAGAATTCATTCTGAAACACTTGGAGGAAAACAGGATGATTAGGAACAGTCAATACGGATTCACCAAGGGCAAATCATGCCTGACCAACCCAATTGCCTTTTATGATGAGATGACTGGCTTTGTGGATGCAGGCATAGCCATCGACATGATATACCTTGACTTTAGCAAAGCTTCTGATAAAGTTTCACACAGCATTCTTGTTAGCAAATTAAGGAAGTATGGGTTGAATGAATGGACTGTTAGGTCGATAGAAAGCTGGCTAGATCATCGGGTTCAGAGGCTAGAGATCAACGGCTCAATGTCTAGTTGGCAACCATTAACAAGCGGAGTGACCTGGGGTCAGTCCTGGGGCCAGTTTTGTTCAACATCTTCATTAGTGATCTAGATGATGGAATAGACTACATGCTCAGTAAGTTTGCAGATGACACCAAGCTGGGGAGAATGGTAGATATGCTGGAGGGTAGGGATAGGATTCAGAGAGACCTAGACAAATTGAAGCACTGGGCCAAAAGAAGTGTTATGAGGTTCATCAAGGACAAGTGCAAAGTCCTGCACTTAGGACGGAAAATTCCCATGCACTGGTACAGGTTGGAGACTGATCGGCTAAGTAGCAGCTCTGTAGAAAAGGACCTGGGGGTTATGGTGGACAGGAAGCTGGATATGAGTCAATGGTGTGCCCTTGTTGCCAAAAAGGCCAACGGCATATTGGGCTGCATCAGTATGAGCGCTGCCAGCAGATCGAGGGAGGTGATTATTCCCCTTTATTCGGCACTGGTGAAGTTGCATCTGGAATATTGTGTCCAATTTCAGGCTCCCTGCTACAGAAAGGACATGGACAAATCAGAAAGAGTCTAGCAGAAGGCAACAAATATGATTAGGGGGCTGAGGCACATGACTTACGAGGAGAGACTGAAGGAAGTAGGCTTATTTAGTCTGCAGAAGAGAAGACTGAGGGGCGATTTGATAGCAACCTTCAACTACTTGAAGGGGTGCTCCAAAGAGGAGGGAGCTCTGTTATTCTCAGCAGAGACAGAGGACAGAACAAGGAGCAATGGTTTCAAGTTCCAGCTGGGGAGGTCTAGATTGGATATTAGGAAAAACTTTCTCACTAGGAGGGTGGTGAAGCACTGGAATGGGTTACCTAGGGAGGTGATGGAATCTCCATATTTGGAAACTTTTAAAGTGCCTGATGAAGTGGGATTTTCTCCCATGAAAGCTCATGTGATCAATAAATGTTTAAGTCTTTAAAAGTGCCACAAGACTCCTTGGTGTTTTAAGGCCGAGTTAGACAAAACCCGTGGCTGTGATGATTTAGTGGGAGTGGTCCCACTTTTAGCGGGGAGGGGTTGGACTAGATGACCTCATGAGATCCTTTCCAGCCCTAATATTCTATGGTTCTATGACATCCCAGAAGTTGCTCCGCATCTTGCATGATCACCCCTCTAGAAGCCACATCTCATTAACATATCACTAACTCTGCAGAGAGGTTCACTGTAACCAGAGCTCCACTAAAAAAATGTAGCAGACAGGATGGGAACAGCTTTAGCAACTTGGAAGCAAATGGTAATTTTTGAACAACTTGACAATATCAACAGAACAGAACAACTCTAGCATATAGTGACAGTGACAGCTGAGTGGTCTAAGCCAGCCTTGTCCAAGAGTAAGGAACATTCACCAGCCCAGGAACAAAATCTGTTCCCTGAACCAGATTATGAGAAAAATGGATACCCAACTTACTTGTGAAAACTGAATTACTCACCACACCCCCGACCCCGACGCCCCCCCCCCCCGGGAATTGGCAAGTCAAATTGGCAAGTGTAGCTTATTTCAGTTTGAAATATGGAGACTACCCGAGAATAAGGTTCAAATCCCAGCGAGGTCAACTCACCCTTCTTCCTCTTGAGGCAGATAACACTGAGCACCAAGAAATTTTGGGATAGGAGGTGCTTTTAGAGGAGATCCTAAAACTAAAGTTCTTGTATACCGTGCATGGACTGACAACTTCTGTAAGAATGGGGATTGACTCTGGTGGCTTTAGTACCAATTTCCCTTCCCTTCCCCGCTATGTAATGCAACAGTTGTTACACCCTGCCACAAAGAATGCTGCATTTCATTGGGGAGCGTGTAGTTGATGGCTAACTTAGGAAGGAAAGTTCCAAAGGAGGAGCCGTGTTAATCTAGTTCGGCAAAACAAAAAGAGTCTGGTTGCACTTTTAAAGACTAACAAACTTATTTATCTCATGAGCAGCCCACTTCATCAGACACTTGAAGATGGGGATGTTCCCCATCTTCAAGTGTCTAATAAAGTGGGATTTTCTCCCATGACAGTTCATGTGATAAATAAATTTGTTAGTCTTTAGAAGTGCCACCAGGCTCCTTGTTTGTTTTAGGAAGGAAAGACATTCTGAATTACCTAACTCTTCTATAGTTCTTAACATACTTCAAGGCACTGTTCAAACAAACTAGTATTCAAAAATTGCTATTATTAAGATGTTGACTGTGACTGGCTATTGTCTGGGTCACTGAGGGGTATGGAAGCGTACAAGGAGTCTTTATCCTTCCATAAACATGTCATGTGCAATTGTCATTCACAGCGTTACCCTTGGGTAAAAAAATTATAAAAAAAGAGAATCAGGCTCTTGACCTGTCCCCTTGGCATGCGATTTGGGTAAAATCATACACCTGAGCTTTTGACCAAAACAAAAAGGGGCTTGGGGGGGGGGGTTGTTTTGGTTTGGGTTGGGGGGGGTGTTTTTTAAGATTTGAAAAGTTTCAGTTCAATTGTTTCAGTCTCACACAAATCAGCATTTCTAGGTTCTAACTTCTAGCTCAAAGCTAAAACTCACCAAAATACTAAAAGCACAGCTCAAAGCAGGAAGGCCAAGAAATATTGCAGGAAGCACAGCTTCCAGCCCAGTCCTGACACCAGATGGACTCAGACAAGCTCCCACAGGCTTCCAAACTGATCCTGTGAAATTTCGGAGGGGAGCCCTGCTCTGCTATTGAATAAACCCCTGCTCAGCAGTGTTCATCCAGCCACTAAACAAATTTCCACTTGATCCAAACAGATCTGATACCATTTTCAAGGAAGAAAATTTACACCATTTCCCTTACCCTCCCTCCTGACCACCAATCTATCAAAATGATTACATAAGTGAAATATGAACTTTTGCTCATTTTTGTGGAGGAAATGGCAAGAGAGAGGGTCTTTTACATCTGCTTTGAACCTGCCTCTGCTTCCTGCCTCTGCCTGTGCCCATGGTAAAACGTGCAGTTCTTGCCCTCTTGAGTACTTTCTGGGTTGTCTTGTGCTCCTGTGCCTTGTAGGCAACCACAGACGGTTCCAACCATTTGCTTATAGAGGAAATAGCAGGACCTGCAGTGAGTTATGTTGTTTATCTCATTAGTGTAGAATAGTCATAACTCAAAGCTTGTATGAAAGACATGGGGAGGAAGGGAAAAAAGGGAGAGAGTTATGTGCAGTATTGTGTGAAATTAACCCTGAATAGTTTGTCATGAGAGGCAGCCTTCTGACTCCTTTAGAAGAAGGGCTGTAAGAAACCAAGTTTATACATAGGGCTTCTGGCTCTTCTCTCCCTGTTTAAACCCTAAAAGGAGTGAAAGGAGGTTCTGTATCTTTTCTATTTGCCAGCACACAATGCTTCTGGTTAGAAATGGGGAAAGCGAATGACAGTAAACAGAGCAAAGTGGTGCACACAACCCAGACACCAGAGTGGAGGGTGAATTCTCATTGTTACCAAGAGCACACTGTGCGCAGCCTGGAAATGGCAACATTTCACACCACAGATAGATGCTGTGTCCCACCACAGCAGCACTACAGGAGATCGATGGTTCAGAGAGACCCAAGGGAGCACTAAATGGGCTAATAACATCAAGGAACTGCAGAACCAATATGGAGGAGGATGGATGTTTGGTTTCTTTCTAAATTATTATAATTTAAATTTAAACGGTCTCGGGTTTGATAGCTGATGCAGATACAGGAGGTTTCGGCCTATTTAAAATTCTAAACAAAATACATCCTGCCACTAATCAGTCCTCACCACAGCCCTGTGAGAAAGGGAAATTCTACTGTCCCCATTTCATAGATAGGGAAACTGAAGCACAGTGATTTTAAAAGTCTGTCTCATGTGATTAGACCTAAGGTAGACAGTGTGGCCCAAGAATAATGTGTTAGTGACAGAAGTGGGCAAAGAACCCAGTTTTCCTGGCACCCAGACCTATGCTTTATTTAAACACTAGACAATGATTCCTCCCATAAAAACCAAGATACCAGTGTGTCTGATACAAGGCTGCCTTGTGCCATTCTTTTAGCATATGCTCCCACCAGCATCTGGCTTCTGCCTATAATAAATGCATACCTGCCTATGTGGAAGTGAGTTCAGATGGATAAAAATAGCAGTATTTCACTCATAATCAGATGCTGCAGGAACAGATGTTCTTGAGGTAAATAGCCAAAAAAAAAAATAAAATTAAAAGTTCTTGAGGTAAATTTTTTTTTAAAAAAAAGGCAAAAATTAGCTTGTTTTGCCAATGCATAACCTCTCTGGAATGGGGAGTTTTCAGATGAAACAAAACCAACTGTGGTCATTAAAGATCCCAGGAGACTTTTCATGAAGAAAGGTTTAGCCTCGCAACCCCAGACAAAGTCCAGCTCAGGTAACTACATTCTGCCTACCAGAGGCGGCTTTTGGGGTAGGCAAAGCAGGCGCACGCCTAGGGCCCCAAGCTATAAGGGGCCACCTTGCCTGTCCCAAAAGCTATGTCTGCTTCAGTTGGCAGCAGGAGGAGGAGGAGCTGGCCCTAGGGTCTGGGGCTGGTGGTTGGGAACTGGGGCTGGCAGCAGGGGGGCCCTGTGGGCCTATCAGGGGCCCCACAAGTCTATAGGGGGCCCCGCAATGGGCCTTTGCCTAAAGCCCCCAATAGGCAAAGGCCATCTCTACCCAAACTCCCCCTGCAGTTTCAAGTGGATAAGGTATTACAATCCATCAATACTTGTCCTAAAAGATTATTTAATATAGCTGTGCACTAATAAAACAGCTTCTACATCCCATACAAGGAGTAGCTGCATTTCAGCAGCAGATGAAGTAACTCACACATATCCTTTACTTAGAGCTAGTCTTACTTTGGATATTGTGAGGTTAAACTAGTTGGGGCCAACCCTAGCCTTAGGACTTGTCTACATGGGATGAGAGTGAAGCAGGAGGCATTATTCTGGAATAGCCATTCCCCATCAATTCATGTTTGGATGCTCTTATTCTGGAATAAGAGTACTTTATTCCAAATTAGCTTACTCCATTATCAGAATGGATTAATATATTTTGCAGTAAGGCAATCTTATTCCCAGATAAAAGAATCCACACATGGAATTAATTGGACATAGTTAATCAGCTTTAAATTCACATCATGCCTTATTCTGGATACATTTTTTTATATACATAAACCCTTAATCCTGGTATGCAGTTGGTGAACATTGCAAGAAGCCTTCCCCCATTCTGTGCCCTATGAAATGGCCAGGAAAAATTCCAGACTCTGAACTTGGTAGAATGTAGGAACTGTTTCTTCTGTATGCTCATGGGCAGGCCTATGGCTCCATCTTCCACACAACTGGTCAGTCACGGAGAGAAGGACGGTCCTCACACAATCCCAAGACTTATGGAACTGGCTACCACAAGAAATACAAATGATCGAGGACCTCCACACAAAACAAACTAAACATAAAACTCACATCTTTGACTTAGCTTTCCCTGAACCTGCACACATGCAAAATGCACAAAGACAAACACTGAAACCCAAGAGCTAGAAACTAATCTAGACATTTCTTCCACAGTCTAGGAAGGAAGAAAAAGGAAGAGTGATTGTTATTTCTCTTCTGACATACATGGGGCTTTCAGATTCTACAGCCATTTAAGCAGCTATATAGGTTTGCTTAAACACATGCAAAAAAAAGTGGGGTTAAAATGAGGGAAGCCAGCCTGCTTCCCTCTGCTACTCTCATTTGCAAAAACACCACTTCAGAGTTTGTTTGAACATAACCACTCTGATGCCTCTGCAGCTGCAAAACTCAAGAACCAAAGCCGACTCACCTTACTTCCACAAGTAAGCTCATTGACTTCAGTAAGACTACTCATCGGAGTAAGCAAGCAGGATGTGGCACTAGCACTGCACACCTAGATTCTGTCCCTTGTTACAAATCACACTCCTCCTGACAGACCCACATTTACCTCTTCCGTCCCTGCCCTCCCCGCTCTACCCACCCCCATCTTGGTATGATTTCATTTTTGTTTACTGTAAATGATTTACGCAGAAAGGAAACCCATGAAACACAAATTATACAAAACACTACTTTGACTTTAAAATGAATCACACATTAGTTAAGGAGACAGCACAACCTCCATTATCCAATCTTAAAACAGAGCTATATCCTTCCATGTCTATTAGACTGAAAACTTGATCAGTTTTCCAGAATCCTAATTATTTATAATTGTGTATACCTCCCACACAGCTACATGGATAATCAACCGCACACTGTAATTTTTGTATTTTCCCTTCTTACTCTGTGTCTTTATCCCAAATATGGGGGGGGGGGGGAACCCAAACAACTTGGCAGAGAGCAAAGTGTCAAAAATTCCCTTCTCTCAACAAATCATACATCTGGCTAAATTCTCAGTGACTTCAGTGGGAGTTTTGTCAGAGTAGGGAGCTTAGAGTTGACTCAATGATGATAATTTAACTTCCATGCAAGGATCTCAATCTGCTTCACAAACATTAATGAATTAGAGCCTGACACAAAGCCCACTGAAATCAGTGGAGGTTGACTTTTCATTGACTTCAGCTGGCTTTGGATCAGGCCCTAGTAATATTTATGAAGACATTTATCCTCTTTTTACTGATGGGAAAACTGAGACACAGTGGTGAAGACCAAGTAATCTGTCTAAGGCAGAGCTGGGAGCAAAGTCTAGAACTCTTAATTACGGGTCCCGTATTCTAATCACTAGAGCAAAAGTGAATTTAAATAGATAAGACCTTCCCTAAATTTATGTTTCCTATGGAGAAATGAGGTTCTTTATCTTCAATATACCAACAACAACATAAGAGAGTCTTCCCTCCGTTAGAATATTTCCAAAACTTTCTTGGGTACAGGTCCTCTACTATGCAATTGACTCAGATCAGTATCAATAAAGGAGCTGTGACGGTGCAGCATTAGGAACTACTATATCATGCAGTAGAAAGAATAATTAGGATACACTTTCTGAAGTTACTGAAGGGAATCCCTCCAAGCCAAGTGGTGTAGGCAGCTTCTTCTCTGTGTGTGACCTTAACAGGTTTGAATTTCTAGTAATTAAATCCCTGGAGGGTTCAGCGGCCTGCCCTCCACACACACATGCCTAGAATGATGCCTACCTGGTCCCCGATGCCTCTTCTCCATCCAAATGTAGCAATTATTCTGAGCGACCCCAGTTTGCGAATCCAGAAACGGGAGGCGGACACTGCGCTCGGCACACAGTCGAGAGTTATAGCTTCGACAGTGCTCAATGGCTTCTTTGTAGAACTGGTCACCAAGACTGCCAAGAGGAAAAAAGCAGAGAGTAAGAGATTGCCTTGAACACCCTGAACAAGTCATGGAAAGAAGGAAACATGGGGGTCAATTAAAAATGGATGAGCGGGAATACTTTCCCTAAACCTGTGTATTAACTTGAGGCACTTGCTGGTACTCAGTGTTACTAAGGCAAACAGAGTAGTAAGAAGACATAAAAAGATCAGTTATTGAGGGTTTGTCTATGCTGCAGCTGGAAACAAGTCTGCCAGCCTGGGGAGACAGACCCTCACTAACATACTAAAAATAGCAGTGTGGATGTTGCTGCACTGGCAGAGACTTGGGCTAGCCACCCAAGCTCAGACTCGTCTGATCCCCTAGCTTGAACTCAGGTAGCTATCCCAAGCCTCCATCGGTGCAGCAACATTCACGTTGCTTTTCTTGGCACGCTAGTGAGCCCCTCCATCCCAAGTCTGTCTACCAAGCTGGGCGGCTTGCTCCCAACTGCAAGATATACAGACCCTCATGGATACAACAGAAGTCAGTCAGAGAAATAGATGGCTCTGGGTAATGGGAGACAACGCTTTTCACTTCTATCTTGCCAATTCAAATCAAGCACAGAAAGTGAACCAATAGTTTTGTTGGGCAACTTCCACAGTATGCTTTTAACAGCTGAAAAGCTGCATTAAAAATACTGGTCCAGTTTAAAAGAATTCCACTTCAAAACCTGCCGATGCACACTTCTGCTCCAAAGCTGGTCCTGGAGGTGAGACACATGCTCTGCCAGTTTATGGGTGTATCTCCCTTGAGCTGGCAATAGGGAGTCATTATCTGTGCTTGCAGGTAGAATAATCGGAAGGAGAGGAGAGCTAAACCCAGCTGCACATTAAGGGTTTGGGTTGATTTAACAGCCTCAACTTCCCCCTCTGTCCATTGGCACCACAACCAGTATGAGTGTGGCCCCTTCCATGCAGAGCTGAAGAAGAAGGGAGAGGACAGTAATGTGGATATACAGTTCATGAAGAAAGAGATCTACATACAGCAGAATCTTCTTTGTACATAGATCCAGGCAGACAATACCAAGCCCCTGCTTCCAGCGGGGAAAAAATAGTTGTACATATGTATAAGGAGACTGACTAAAAAGAAATGAAAGCTTATTAAAAGCTACAGTTCAAGTCATCTTTCACGTACATTTGTGTAATCAAAGTCAGTAACAAGGAATCTCAAATTGATCAAAGATTAACCATCCTTCTCACAAACACATGAGCGTCAGCGACGTGAAGTCAAATTCCTTCCTATATTCAACCAGGGACGTTCAGTCACACTGAGATCTTTATAAAACAAAGAGTAGAAAGTGGATGAAAACAAACTGTCACCCACTGCAGAGCTTCTCTATGTATTAAGAATCACTCCCCTCAACCGCCAATGAAATATGAGCATTACCAGCATTCTGCATTAACAAAAACTCAACAGAATAAACTACAGCAACCAGAATAGGAGCCGTAGCTGAAGACGAATTCAGTTTCCATCCAGTTGTAAGCCTGAAAATAACTGTAAATCTTTGAATGTTAAATATTTGGCTTAAAGTGACACTCTCAAGTATTTAGGTTTAAGCCTAAAATTTAGGTTTTCCTCCAGGGGGGAGAAAAGTTTTCCAAAACTTACATGTGTTTGATGATCAGTAGAAGCTGACAGACTAGTGGATCAAATCCACCCTTTATGTAACTCCACTGAGAGTTAAGTTTGGCTGGAGACTAGATATTTTACACCATTTGTAATTATTTTTAAATCAGAGGGGTTTTTTTTCTTTTCTAAAAGAGGTAATTAATTAATTGAGGTGTGGTCCAAACCAGCACCTTGGATCCAGTCACTCATAGACTCTAAGGTCAGAGGGGACCGATATGATCATCTAGTCTGACTTCCTGCACAATGCAGGCCACGGAACCTCATTCACCCACTCCTGCAATAAACCTCTAACCTATCACTGACTTATTAAAGTCCTCAAATTATGATTTAAAGGTTTTAAAGTACAGAGAATCCACTAGCAAGTGAGCTGTGCCTCATGCTACAGAGGAAGATGAAAAACCCCCAATCTGCCCTGGGGGAAATTTTCTTCTTGACCCCAAATATGGCAAATCAGTTAAAACCTGAGCATGGGGGCAAGTCTCACCAGCCAGAGACCCAAGAAAGAATTCTCTGTAATAAATCCGAACCCACCCTGTCTAATGTACCTTCTCAGGTCACTGGCATATCTACCATCACGAGTCCAAAAATCAGTCAATAGCCGAACTAGGCCATCACATCATACCATCCCCTCCATAAATTTATCAAGCTCAGTTCCGAAGCCAGCTAAGTTTTTTGCCCCCACAGCTCCTCTTGGAAGGCTATTCCAGAACTTTAATCCTCTGATAGTTCTAATGTCTAATTTCACCTCTGAACTTTAGGGAAGTTTGGATCCAGATTCGAGCTATACAGTTGACTCATTTACCATGAGCTGAATCAAAACCTAACTCCAAATGACTCAAACTTTGGAGAAGTGGGATCCACAGTAGAAGACTAGGGATCAGGCTCAGCTCTAGTTCTGAAGGCTGAAAACTTGCAGAATAGTTTACACTGAAAAGCAAAGCAGCGTTTTATTACATTAATTGCATCCTAATGGAAAACTACTTCACTGACATGCAATTAAGTTTTTTGTTGTTTTGTTTGTTTTAACATTGAACTTCTCTGGAATTATAACAGATGTGAATTTGGCCCATTGGGAATTTTTATTATATTTGTAAAGAAATGTAACTGAAAGCAGTTTATTTAATGTAAACATCTTCTCCAGTGATGCAGCTCAAGCACAACAAATGTTTTGCTAATGCAGGAAAATGAAGAAGTAATATTATTATTAGTACTAGAGGCATCAAAGGAGATCAAAACCCCATTATGCCAGGCGTTGTTCATACACATAAGTAAGAGACAACCCTTGCCCCAAAGAACTTACAGTCTAATAGATGGGACAGACAAAGGGTTGAGCTGTAGTGACTTAAGCAAAACGTAATGGCGCAATCTAGTTTTGCTGACCAATTTCAATGAAGAGTAAAAAAGTAAGCAAACCACATTAAGAGTGAAAAGTAAATTCCATTTTAAAAATTCTTTCAGGTTTAATCAATTGGTATAATTAGCAACAAAGGTTAGAAAAACCATTTATAAAATATGTGAGGCCTGTTTCTCATATTCCTACACACTGATGTTATGCTGATACAATTATGCTGACTTAGCAGAATGTCACTGGCCTAACACCCATGTCACAGAGTGGAGAATTAAGCTCTGTCATTTCAGTTAGGTCAATGTCCTTTGAAATGTTGAGAAATGAAAATTTCCTACTCATCTGTAACAGCCTGATCCAACCCCAACTGAAGTCAATGGATAATAATCCTTCCTTTCTCGCGATCTTTGTCTGCCTTGTTGTATAGACTGTAAAAGTCTGTTTCAAGGCAGAAATGGTCACATACTATTTATCTGTACAGCATCTACCACAGTGAGCCCCATCTCAGATGAGGAGCTCTTTAGATACTATTTTAATCCCAACAAACAGTAAGAATTAGATAGGACCCTAGGGCACTATTAAAGACAGTGATCCTACATTACATCTGGGCTGCTTATGTGCCCCTTAATATCCCTCAGGATTCCTCTTGCGTACCGAAAAGCCCAGGATGACCTGGAGCCAATGTAGCAACTCTATGCCATTCCTTTCCATCCTGTCCTGGTAGAGGGTACTTTGCTGGAGTCTGAGCACATGCTGATGAGCTTTAGCTGCTAGAATATTTTAAATTGGGCATCATTTAGAGCATTCTTCAGCACCTGTCACATCTCAGATTTGAAACAAAGGGATGAGAATACTCCTTATAAACATATAGACAGCCAGTTCCAGAAGGGATCATGTGCTCTCACCACTCCCCAGAAATTTACATCATTAAAATACAGCTCTTAGGCCATGTACACACGATCACTTTATCGCGCATTAATAGTCATTACCACGCGATAACAGCAACAGCGTACACACGTGCAATAGGGTTCTTGCGCGTCAACAGCCCAGTTGTAGTGCAATACAAAAACCACCTCGACGAGGGTGGTAGCAGTTAACGCGGAACAGCTGTTGCGCCTTTCGACTCGTGTGTACACTTACTGAGCAATGATTGGCCTCCGGAAGTGTCCCAGCATTCCAAAGTCATCTTCTCTGGTCTTCCCCCCACCCGCTCTGTGGCCGTGATGAAACAGTCTCCGCCCTGTTTCGATTTCCAGGATTTTCGAATTTCTCCTCTATTTCACTTCCTGTTCTCTTCCTCGTGGAGTGGAGTGCAGCTTTGATCTTCACTAGCAATGGCAGCCCATCGTGGAAGACGCGCACCCATTTGGAGCACGGCAGAGGTGCTGGACCTGATCAGCATCTGGGGAGAGTCTGCTGTGCAGGCGCAGCTACACGGCAGCAGGAGAAATTTCGATACATATGGCATAATTTCTCGGGCCATGTCAGAGAGAGGTTATGATAGAGACACTGTGCAGTGCAGATCAAAGGTGAAGGAGCTAAGAATAACCTATCACCGAGCAAAGGAGGCAAACTGCCGTTCGGGATGAGCGCCTGCTCCATGCAGGTATTACAAGGAGATCGAAGCCATCCTCAGTGGGGACCCCACAACCACTGCAAAGAGTCCCATGGACACATCAGCCCCCCCCCCCCCCCATCCACTGAATGCCAGACCCAAGCAGGATGCGGACGTGACCGAGGAGGAGGAGATGGAGGATGACCTGGAGGAGAGCGCAACAGCGTGTAGCCAGGAGCTCTTCTGCACCCCCGCTGAGACGTCCACCCAAGACATGAATTGCAGCATGTCCTCTGAGGTGGCAGAGGGGGGTTCAGTTAAGTTTCTCTTCCGTGCAGCTATGGCTCCTGCTAAAAAATCATTGTCCGGGGCGGAGGTGCTTGCTGTCTCGGTCCCCGCTGTGCACGCTCTTTACTATGCATTCATTAGAAGTGCATCAACACAAGCAGTGATTGTCAAAAAATCATCTGTATTTAGGTCACTAAAGGTTTCCTCAATGTACCGCCAGAGCCTCCTACTCAGGTTAGATGGGATAGCGTATGTGTCTACGCTCCTGTATAAGGATACTCGGCCTCGCCAGCTGCAAAGCACAGCCCTGGGAACCATGGCAGCACACAAGGCAGCAGCATACGGTCCCGGCTGGCATCCGGTGGCATGTAGGATATGTATTCTAGCTGGCAGGGGCACTCTGAGGAGAGAGATATCGGGTTCCATCTGTGTGCCCTGTGCAGAATGTTAGCCCCCAGTAAGGTTTCTATTAGGACGTACCTTGTCCGCTTCAGCAAAGCATAGGATGTTGACTGCCCTGTACCTTCCAGTGGAATGTGCTACTGGAAGGTTACATTGGTTATCTAGGCTATGTGTGAATAATAGCTTTATTATTCTTTTTTTTATTAGATTCGACCTTCACAAGGCCAGTGTCTACCCCAGCTGACCGCATGAGAAACATTCGGCGGCGTGCTCGAAGAAACAGGGAGGATATGTTTCAGGAGCTGATGAAAACAACAGAGGCATCCGCGAGGGAGAATCGAGCCTGGAGAGAGGAATCCCAACAGAGGAGGCAGAAACACAGGGACGAACTGATAAGCGTGATGAAGGAGCAAACAGAACTGCTCAAGAGCATGATTGCTCTGCAGACCCAGGTGATTAATGTACGGGCTCCACTCCAGACACTTCAGCCGTGTCTGCCTCCCGCACGCTGTAGTCCTTCAAAGCATTTATTTGAAGGCCACCCATTCCCCTGGTACACTGCAACATCCAGTCCCTCACAGAGCTACTTTTTAGAGACCCGCAGCTACACCCACCTGTAACCCTTCCAAAACCCCCCAACCACCACCACCCCTCTTTTATCTTTTAATAAAAACAGTAACAAAAAATTTCAAGAGTGGCTTTATTTGTACACAGTGAAAATCTCATAAGGTGCACTTGATGCATCCTTGAAGTGAACTATGGGGGGGCATCATTGAAATGCTCCCTGAGTGCCTCCCTTATGCGAGCAGCTCCTCATTGGGCCCCCCTAGTACTCCCAGTGGCAGGCTGTTCGTATGCTGCCTCGAGGCGCTGTGCCTCCATAGCTCACACCGGGGAAAACTTTTTTCCCCTATTTTCACAAATGTTATGAAGGACACAGTATGCTGCAATTGCAGCAGGGATGTTGTCCTCGTCCAAGTCCAGCCTCCCATACAAACAGCGCCAGCGCCCTTTCAAGCAGCCGAAGGCACACTCCACAGTCATTCTGCAGCGGCAGAAGGTATCCCCTTGCAGCTTCCGGTACAGTCCAGTGTTTCTGAAAATGCGGGCATCATGCACCTTTCCCGACCACCCAGCATTGATGTCCGTGAAACGACCCTTGTGATCCACAAGTGCTTGCAGCACCATGGAGAAGTAGCCCTTCCTGTTTATGTACTCCGTCGCGAGATGGTCTGGAGCCAAAATCGGGATGTGTGTGCCGTCTATGGCTCCCCCACAGTTAGGGAATCCCATGGCAGCAAAGCTGTCCACAATCTCACGAACATTGCCCAACGTCACCATCCTCCGTAGCAGAACGCGATTGATGGCTCGGCAGACTTGTGAGAGAGCTAATCCGACGGTGGACCTCCCGACTCCAAACTGGTTTGCAACCGACCGGTAGCAGTCAGGAGTCGCCATTTTCCAGACAGCTATCGCAACACACTTCTCCACGGTTAGGGCTGACCTCATGTTGGTGTCTTTACGTCACAGGGCAGGGCCCAACTCTGAACACAGTTCCAGAAAGGTTGCTTTCCGCATTCGAAAGTTCTGTACCCACTGCTCGTCATCCCACAGCTGCATAACAATGCGATCCCACCACTCTGTGCTCATCTCTTGCGACCAAAAACGGCATTGCACCGTGTGCAGATGATCGGTGAAGGAGCTCAGCAATGTGGTGCTGTTGCTTTGCAGGACATCGATCAGCCCCTGCTCCTCGGCGTCCTCGTCTGATTCGGAGCTCATTGCATACTGAGCAACCAGCCGAGATGTATTTAGAATGCTGAAGGCGACAGTGGAGATTAGAGTAGGATCCATGCTGTCGCAGTTGTGATTGCTCGCAGGCAGTGTGTCACTGCACTGTTGAAAATAGGCGTGAGTTGCTATTGGCAACGAGGAAGATGCAAGGGGAACACAGTGCACCACGGGAAAATGAGAGTTTACCCATGGCGCTTTGCGTTCCTTTCCTTCATCCCAGGATTCCAAGCGCCGATTGAGGGAAAATTGAACTGTAGGATAGGTGCCCAGAATTCATTGCGCTACACCGCGATATTGCAAAGAATTCTGTTGCGTTGCAAGGAGCGACGTGTGTATGCGCTCTCCCGCAATAAAGGTCACATATTTTTATAGCACGATTGCCATGTTGCGCTTTAATCTGATCATGTGTACATAGCCTTAGTTTCTTACTAAACCTAGTCCAAAGGGGAGACAAACCTCTCCTTGCTTACAGACAACTCCCCAACCTTAAACAGATACTCACCAGCAACTACAGACCAAACAACAGCAACATTAAAGCAGGCACATATCCCTGCAACAAACCATGTTGCCAACTTCGCCCACATATCTGCACAAAAGACATCATCACAGGACCTAATCAAGCCAGGTAGTCCATCAAGGGTTCATTCACCTGCTCGTCCACCAATGTATTTATGCCCTCATGTGCCAGAAATCCCCCTCTGCCTTATATATTGGACAAACAGGACAGTCTCTGCACAAAAGAATAAATGGACACAAGCCTGACATCAGAAATCACAACATTAAGAAACCAATAGAGGAACACTTCAGTCTCCCTGCTCACTCCTTTGATGACTTGTTAAAAGTTGTGCTCAAACAAATGAATAACAAATCACAGCTTCAGAGAGAAACTTCAGAACTGTAAACTCCCTATCTTCAAAGTGTCTGACGAAGTGGGATTTTCTCCCATGAAAGCTCATGCGATAAATAAATGTGTTAGTCTTTAAAAGTGCCACAGGACTCCTTGTTTGTTTTACTAGACCTAAGTACTTCCACATTCAAACATAGGCTGTGTCTACACTGGCAAATTAGTTCAAATTAAGGAGGCTTAATTCGAAATAACTGAAGCCAGGGCTACACTAGGCTTTAGTTAGTTCGAATTAAGGGCTTCCTTAATTTGAACTAATAACTTCGAATAGGGTATTCAAACTAAGGGGTTCATTCGAACTAACTAGTTGGAATTAACCAATGTGGCCATGTTAATTCGAACTAATTTCTTAGTTTGAATTAACCGGCCATTGAAATGAATGGGGATCGCTAATTCGAACTAAGCAAGTGCTTGCTTAGTTCGAACTAACTTTCCAGTGTGGCCATGCTAGTTCAAATTAAGCTAATTCGAACTAACTAAAATTAGTTCGAATTAGTTAGTTCGAACTAATTTTAGCAAGTGTAGACATAGCCATGGATTGGATCCAGTCCCACAGAGGTTAGACCCTTTTCTTCTGCAGTATCATTTCCCTCTTCAGGAGCGCTCATTACAAACAATGGAGGAGTTAAAATGAAAATAAAGAGCAATTACTAACAGCCTGAGAGAAACAAACAGCTTTTCCTCTCCAGAGGTTTGCTAGTGACCCTAAGTGTGCTTAAGTGAAGCGAATTCACTGTCCTTCCCAAGATCAGCAGAATGCCAACTGAGATTTTATTTTTTCTATCTTTTGGCTCTATTCATATTTTAAGACTAAGTATCACTGCAAAAGCAAAGGAGTGCAGTTGAAAAATATTTAAACCTGAAACTGTTCAAGAAACTGACACTTGACACGAGTGACCTGACTAACTCCCATCTAGTTTCAAACCTGGGGAAGATTCAAGAAAGTAGTGATAAATCAACTCCAGCAACATCACTTCACCATTAATGCAGACCTTCCCAACCTGAATTCAGAGCAGAGTATGGAAATGAAGCAGCAATGGGGCCTCACGGCTCCTCATGGCGATGGATAGAGATGACTCAATTGCACTGATACTCCTCAATCTATCAGCTACCTTTGGGACCACTGATCATAAGATACTGCTGACTCAACTGCTTATCTTGACAAACAACGATAGAATTGTGCTAAGCTGGCTACACTATCATTCCTTTCCCACCGATCCCGAAAGACCCATGATGGGCAGCTATTGCTCCTCCAAGAGCTCTGATGCGCAGTGTGCCACAGGCCTCCCTCCAGTCACCATTTCTATTTAACATCCATGCACAATCTTAGGGAATATTGAGATGACACAGGCTACCATGTCAGCAATAGAGTCACATAGCACTCTACACACCCTTTTCACCCACCACAGACAGCAGGCTCCCAGATATCTCTGGGTAGGAAGGAGGGCATAAAAAAGGAAAAACAGCTGGCTCAACTGGAACCAAGGCAAGAATGAAGTTGGCTGGAAGCAAGAAATGCTCTGAGGAACTAAGGAGCTAAGACAGTCCGTTAAGATACCAAAGACATGCACTACCACTAACATAGACAATCAAACCACCAAAAGCACCTTCTTCTGTCTCTAACTAGCAAAAAGACTCTATTCTATTCCTTCCAAATGATGGTCTGATCACATTAATTTATATGTTCATTACCTCCGTTGGACGTTTATGACTCACTTTACCCAGGCCTAGGTAAGTTCACAAGGAAGAACGAGTTAGTATACAACATGGCAGCCATGTCCTATGCAAAGCAAGCTAACGATGTCATATAAGCACTAGCTCCTTATCCAGATCCATTCTGAGATTTTGATGCTGATTTATAAAACCTATAATGGGATAGGATCGTGCCATTTCAGAAACTGCTTCTTCTTCCCAGACCCATCACAGCAGCTGCAATCATCTAGAATATTGTGCTTAACAGAGCCCAAGAATCAATTCAAGAGAGACAGCATATCAACTTGAGGATCTTCTTCTGATGCCCTAAAGACTACAGCTTTCTGTACGAACTCAGGGAACTTGAGTCCACCAGTGAATTCCAAGACTTTCTCTTTTTACCCTCAGATTCTGCTATAAGATTTTGGGGGTATCTATCATACTTGGTCCAGAATCAACAAAGACAATTGTTGGCGTTTGGTGTTTTGGTTTTTTGTCTAATCTGTCTAACCACCTATCAGCATTTCTAAATGGCCTGTCATCATAGTATTTAGATACTTCATATGAATTATAAAATCCATTCTGAACAGCCAAGAGGATGATTCAGTCCTCTAGTCTTCTTAGTTTAATTATGGTCTGATACCCTTATGTACACCATCAGATTTTTTTCTGCTCAGGTTCTTTGGGAGATGCTGTGGTTTAAAGGTGAGGGCATTATACAAGATCCTCAAATGATGTTTGAAAATGGCAAGCAGACATTTGCAGAAAGGCCATGGAATAACCTGATCTTTTTGCAAAATAGGTTCTTCTGGATTTTAAATATGAATCTGGTTTCTTTCATTCTGATACACACAAACACTAGAGCGCGCGCACGCATGCACAGAATCTTATGCAATTTTCCACAGCACAGGAGTCAGACACCTATTTTTAATCCAGCCATGATTTCTTAAGACATTTGCAACCTGCTCTTTGTATGCTGTAGAATCTGGGAGGAAAATAGATAGAAAAAACAGATGTCTCCTCTATATTGTTTCTATGGATAGAACATATATATTTTAGTCTATCTATCAGATTTCAAAGCAGCATAAAGATGTAGGAAAATACTATATTGTGTTGTAGAAATGCCTGAACATCCCATCACAGTTGTGGCCTCATAATGCCAAATGCTGTATGTTGTGCTTGACACAGGAGATTGAAGGGACCATCAGAAAACTGATTACAGATTACTGATTTACTACCAGCCCAGCCCAAGTATTAGCTGCTCTAATACACACCATTGGCAGAAGACACTAAGGAATGGCACGTCAATGGAAGATCAATGTGACATGCACCAACATGCCCCTGATGTGCACTCATCCCCAGCATCCTCTCTATACATTTTTGCCAGTGGGTTCCCCTTGTGGAGGGGAATTCTGTTGGCCATTAATAATGAGAATCCAGCCCCTCTGTGGTGCCTGAGTGATTCTAGACAACTGGATCATACCAGAGAATCTGGCCCAGAGACTGAGTGCATTGATCTGAATTATGGGTTTGTTTGGTTGGGGGAAATGGAGGCTGAATTTGGGGGTGGTTTTTTGTTTTGTTATATTTGGGTGGGGAGGGGTTACACATTCACAGATTATATTTTAATCCATCTTGAAATTTCAGCTAATGATAACTACAAATGGAGGCATAGCAAAAAATGCAGCATGTGAAACAGATGTCAGGAAGGTATATGTGTCCCAGAAGCATCTCCATTTAAAAGAAAGGAATATCAGGCTACAGTGCAAGCTAATGCTTCTGGGATGAATGCAGTACATTATACAGAACCAAAGTGTTAACATTCAAGTTTGTTAGCTAGGCACTGCTATTACCTACATGGGACCTTCAGTAGTCAGTTGAGTTCATTCAGAAGATGAATTTCTTTGCAATATTAAGAGACATTGGGCTTTGAGCAGTAGTAATTTATCTGCATTGCTCCCTCCATCCTTCAGAATAGTTGGTAGTCTCTCCACTACAAAACAGAGTACATGGGATGTTCCAGAGGCAGGAATTGTGTATAATCTGCACAGGTCTATTAGATGCAGAGACCAGTTAATCTCAGTGGCTGGTTCCTTGAAAGTATCTCAGAGTACCTATTCTCTCTCTCTCAGGCCAAAGACCCTGTTTTAAGGAGATGCCAGATGATCCAACTAAACTAACAGGTTGGCAAGAGAATAACCTAGACCCTTTTTAAAATCTAGACCACCAGACTCCTTGTTTGTTTTGTTAGACCTCTTTTGTAGCTGAAAATAGCTACCAAAATTCAGATTGGTGGAATGTCCTCAGAAGTCATGCACTCTCTCTTCAATTATTAAAGGTGCAAACTAATGAAACCTTCAGCATCAAAAAAGGATGATCAATGACTGGCATCCAAAGGTTTTTTTTATTTTTTAAAGGTGAACTTAACACTTCAAACAGCAGCGATTCAGAAGATAAGACGTCTCCTTAGCTCTGAGGAACTTAATATGATCACAAATCTAGGGCCAGATTCAGTAAAAAGCAGAGTATTTTCATCCAACTTTTTCAGTCAAGAATTCCCATGCTGGGCTTGTCTTTACATCCCATCAGCCTAGAATGGAAGGAATTTGAACCAGTAACCTGCTGTTCTGACATGTCCAGAAGGCATCAGAAATGGGTTCTAATTCTGGCTCTTACACAGATTCCCTCAGTGGCCTTGGGCATGGAAATTAAACTCTCTTTGTCTTAGTTCCCCAATCTGCAATATAGAGGCCAATACTACTGGCCTGCCTCACTGGCATGGATTACTTTAGTGATGACTATAACCCCTCTTTGAAGATACAAGCTGTGATTGCCCTGAGGACTGAAATACTTTAGTCTAACTTTGGAATGAATATGGGCATACCTGGGTGGAAATTATTGGCCGATGATGTACAGGAGATCAGACTAGATCAGTGGTTTTCAAACTTAGGGTTGGGACCCAGTTCTGGGTGGCAGACCCTCAGTTACTGGGTCGCAGCACCCCTTACTGCCACTGCCAAAAGACTGGAATATATTGCTCAAAGATGTAATTGCTGGGTCACGGGCATAAATGATTTTTTTCAACTGAGTCCTGAGGGAAAAGGTTTGAAAACCACTGAACTAGATGGTCCCTTTTGGTCTTAAGCTCTATGAAACTCTATGAAAATGATTTATGTGACTATAAAATGATATTCACTCAGAGTCTCAGACTGGCAGAATTTTGCACAGGTATAAATAACCATGGTAGTTGCAAAGTAGTGTAGATTTTTCTACTGGCTTCCCCATCATACAAAATTGTAATTATGCTAAAATGTCAGGTGCCTCTCCCATTACAAGACTTTAAATGAATACAGTCATAGATTTCCCATTGTGTTGCCTCTTTTTTTAGTCACTTTGAAACCATTCCTATACAGTAGAGTTTTATACCTATTTTGCACAGGTGAAAGTGGTCACATAAGAAGCAAAGCAGTGGAGAGTTAGGTCCCTATTGTACAACCAGTATCAACTATGGGAGCAAATAGTGCTTTGTCAACTGAGCCAATCTGTAGCCCTACTAATTACTTGGCAGTGAAAACACTATCAACACAATGGAACCCTTGCAATCAAGTACTATATAGGTACAGAATAAATTCACAGAAGCTTAGTAATTAGAATGTACTTTGCATCTCAGGTTAACCTTGGGAAAAAAAAAATTCAACCACAGACAAAAGTATTTTAAAAACAGTCCAATAATTCTGAAGAGATATAATTTGCAGTTCCATTCCCATGGTTCATCATAATTAATACAAAAATATATATAAAAAACAAAAAGCCTGTTCCATCTAACTATTATTACCACAACAACAACAACTTGTGGTTGAAAATTAAATTTTCTGCTCTCTCAGAAATCATCCTTAGCATGGGTAATAAAGGTTTTATCTCTTTTATTTAATATTTCTCTTGATCACACAGGGACATCTCTGTTATTAGTGCAACTCCAAAAATTTGAGTAAATTACACAAGGGACTCATATTATATGGCCATATCTTGCACAAAACCTAATAGCGAAACAAGGCAGAAGAGCATTATAAAGGGGATTTTATCTACAGGGAGAAGTCCTATGGATAGCGGGTATTCCACTACCACACAGTTCTTACAGTTCCATCAAATACAATAACAGATGTTAGAAATGGAAGAGACATACTGGGTCATCTCATTTCAGTGCAGGATTGCTCCCTACAGAAAGAGGAAGGTGTATTAAGAATGCACTCTGGAGAATTCAGAGTTCTAGAACAAGATCTTCTGCTCCTGGGGGGGGCATGCTGGAGTTGAACCCAAAGCACATTCTAGGTGGGCACAGGAGACTTTTGCCCATATACAATTATTAAATTCTGAGGTTCTCTAAACACGTTTAAATCACCTGTATATTATGTTTCTAGATATGTATATATAATGCATTCATTGGGAGCTGACTGGCAGAAGTCAAGAAGAAATACACAAACACCACGTTCTGAGAACCCTTACATAAATGAAAGTCAACAAAAATTCAGTTTATGCTCCAAAATCAGTTGACAGAATAAGGGAGTAGCAGGCAAGTTTAGCATGCATGCTGACCTCACCAACACAGCTTGAAAGGTGGTAACCAAAGATAAAGCCCAAACGGGTGCCCAGCTAAACTGGGTTCTGAGTCTCCCCTTCTATCAGTTCTTTTGGTAATGGCATGGAGATATGCATCTGAATGTTCCATAATGTGGGCCAGGAAAAGAGCAGCAACTAGTTGAACAGAAAGAACCAGGACACTCGACTGTCAGAGCAAGAAGAGGTTACAAAAAACAGGAGAGAAAGGGTAACCCATGCCCCAGAGTGACAGCTAGCCTTTAACACATGGCCTCTGCTCCCATCCATATTTCTTCTTGGACAGGTTATCTCAGGAATTTATGCTTTCCAATAATTACCTTTCAGAGGCCTTCCACTTATCTTGCGTGAGGAATTCACTAGTAACCTGACCTGCATTGGCTCACGCTATTGCCGTCCACCCCCCTAACCTTTCATCTCATCTCTCAAGGCAGAAGCTGACGGCTCTTCCCAGACTTGCAGTGCTGTCTCAGCAAGCGCTGATGAAGTTGATAAAAAGAAGAGTTTTAGTGCTACACAAATATTGATGAGTTTGAGGGCACAAACAGAAAAATGTTGCCGGGGGGTTAAAATACCTCCTGAAGTGGTCTTATATTATTCAGAGCTGAAGGATGAACATGATATTGCACAATCAAAAGAGCCATTTTAATCTAAAGGCAAAGTTTATTATTTTACTGCTATTGTTCTCAGAGCCACTCAACACGTGTTTTATTAATGCTATACCTAAGCTCTCTGCTTCTCTCTTACCATCCCACATCTTTCTCTCTCTCCCCCATGTAATCAATTTCCCTCTCTGTCCTCCCAGATTCTAATTCACCACCAGTCAATGGAGCAATAGTATCAGAGTGCATGCTTTTGTGAAACTCTTTACAGTCAGAGCTTGCTCTGGGGCTGCCCTAGACAATCTAATAAATATCTCTCTCTATAGCCACCATGCTCCCACTCTCATCTGTGCTATCCTCCCTTGCTGTCCATTCTCTAGGCATGGGCCCCAGCACATGGTGTGCATGTGTATTCTTCTTGGCTTGTGCCAGCTGCTTCCCACCATCATTCTGTGGATGGGGGAAGTGTTTTCTTTTGAGTCTGCCCTGCTGCGTACTCTGGGCATGAAGAGAAATTGCCTCAGATTATCAGGAATCATAAAACACAATTTATCAAAAAGATAAAAATAAAAACCTAAGAGAAAGAAGAGAGATGGTATCATGCTACATAGTACCCTCCCACCAGCTCATGAATGCATAGTAAGGCCAAATGAATAAAAAGAGTTAAACCCCCAGCAAAGTGTAGGCATCTGGCATGGACCACAGCCATCTTTGACAGATACCTACAGGGGTCTTGTGACACCACTCGGGGTATTCAGAACCATGAGTAACCCTGTAACTCCTGCCAGCCTCAGCAAGTAAGAGCTTTGCTGCTGCTATCAGCTTGTCTGCCACGCCAGCAAACTCTACAAGACTTTGCCAGCATAAAACTGCCCCTGCAGGTAACCCCAATTGCCAAGATCCCCAGAAACATCTTTCTGCAGCATCTAGTCCCTCTCACTACTCACCAAAGTTAAGTCACTTTCTCCAAAGGGACAATGTGCACATCAGCCTGCTAGGCTACCTGAGGACTCACTCTCCATTTTAATATACAGCACTGAGATAGTTTTGTAATAACACAAGAATACATTTATTAACAAAGAACAGAGATTTAATTGATAAAAGGTAAGAATGACAGACAGGTATGGTTACAAATAAAATAAAACACTCCATCTAATCACTAAAATTTAATTCCAGTAAATTACAATCTTGGCCTAAACAGGTTTCTCACCTATTATCAGCTTCCTGATACTCTTATCTCTAAGGCCAAGAGGATCCAACTTTCATGAACTCGAAAAGTGCTGCTCCCCTTTTATAGTGGGGGTGCTGAAAGCCATTGAACAAAATTGTAAACCCTGCATTTAATGGTAACCAGTACAAGCCAGGGGGTGCTGCCACACCCCCAGAACTCCAAGATCCAGCACCCCAATTCATTGTCTCTGTTTCAAGATCGGGGAATGCGTTTTAGAGGCATAGACACCATCGCCCACCAAGACTGTTAAGCTGTCATCTCCCCTACTTGCTAGTTCGATGGCTTTGTTTATCTTACATGTAAATGTACTTTTCATTGTCCTCTACAATCAAGCTAGTCAAACAAGTAAATATATGCTCCTTTGTCTAGGACAGGCTGGGCTTTCTGCACCAGTGTATTACTAGTTTGCACAAGATACTTTACATGACATCTTTTAGAAACAGATTATGACAACAGTGTGTTAGGGCAATGAGTGTGTCAGGCCTGATATGAGCTATGGCATGGTGTGCTCTCCTCCAACTGGCACTGAGGAGCTCCAAGGGTCACAAATCTCTCTCTTTTCTTTATCTTTTGGCAACACTGCTTGCCAGACCAATAAAGTTTCATTGAACTGAACTAAGACATTGCCTTCTGCACATGTGCTATGGTCTGGCTATATCAGTTTGGGGAAATAGCACTTGTTATTTTCAGTCATGTAACAACGTTCCATTGGAACAGGACTGTGTACCACAGGAGTCGAATGGGAGGGTGGAAAGAAGAGAGCAGCTCTTCCCGCATTACACTCCAGTAGGTGTGCAATCCCATGGGTGCTTTGCCACAGTCTGGATTTATGTTCAGAATTAACATATTTCAAAGCACAAAGTTCTCTCTCTCTTTTCAAAAAGGAGGAGGAAGAGGAGAAAAACCACATTTCAAGCATTTGGCACAACAACTTCTCCAGCCATACTCCAGGAACAAAGAGCAGGGGGAAAATGCTTGTCACCACACAATTTAAAATAACCAGAACATCCTGGCTCCACTCTGTCTCAAGGGGTAGATCCAAGTCCCGTTCCCCTCCCCTCCCCTCCCCCCCCCCACAGATACAGATACACACACACACACACTCAGCCATCAGGGCTGCAAGCCCAAAGCACTTGATATTCAGCATCAGAAGGAAAACAGCTCTGAAGGAAGGGAACAGCACTAACACCAGTGGGATTTAAGAAGGGTAAAGTGGCCTGGAAAAGGTAACAAAAATTGGAGGGGAGAAGCAGGTTCTCATTCCTCCATGATCCATGAACAGAAATGATCCTCTAAGCATGTGTACAAGAAATATAAGGAGGATGCAGAAGGGGAAGTGCATGCATCATCCCCTCACCCCACCCAAGCGAAAAAGGTAAATGCAGCCTCATGTTAAGGTTTCCATTGCCACTCTGCAGTGAAGAACCTCCCTTGAGGGGGGGGTGCGGGAGTTGAGTAGCAAGGGATGATGGAAGTTCTTGGAACATGCCTCCACTAAAGGAGGAAGTCGCCTAATGGAAGAGAAGGGAGCCTTGGAGATGGGGCAAAGGTACAGGGTCTCTCCACAGCTTCAGCATTGCCAACTCCTGCAATTTGATAGCTATTCTCACAACATTTGATATTTTCCTGAAATCCCAGCTGCTGGAATAAAGAGCCTGCATGAGAATCTCAGGCTTCATTAACTGTAGAGGAAGTTTCTAGCCCTCACTATGGCAGAGAAAAACTAAACAACTTGAAGCAGATGCCCCCTAAAGGCTCAGAAACCAGAAGGCAAAAAAAAATATTTTTTTCAAACCTTCATTATTCATAAGCCAATCTTCTAATTTTGAGGGCTCTCCTTCAGAAATGCTTGTGGTTGGCAAAATTGCAGATTATCCTTTGATTCCGAGGTTTTGAGGTTTGGGTCCCAAATTACTGGCAGTTCCACAGGGGACAAACCCTGACCCTCTCCCCTCAAATGGAAAAATTTAAGGAAGAATCTGCAAGGAGAACTTCTCTGAGTTTGCGTTCCAGGCCTCCTCACTGACTCATAGATTTCAAGGGCAGAAGGGACCATTGTAATCTTCTAATCTGACCTCCTGCACAATGCAGACCATAGAACTTCACCCACCCACTCCTGTAATAGACCCCTAATCTAAGACGAGTTATATAAGTCCTCAAATAATGATTTAAAGACTTCAAGATACAGAGAATTCACCGGTAAGTGACCCGTGCCCCATGCTGCAGGGAAAGGTGAAAAACTCCTGCAGCCTCCTGCAGAGTCTTTCTTAATAATGATTTATATCGATTCATATAATGCTTTGCACAGAGCTATAAAGACTTGGGGCCCAGTTCTCCATTGACCTGCATCTGGCAGTCATTTACACCAGGACAAAGTGGGTTTAAAGCACTAACAAATCAGAATGGTAATGTTTTACAACTGCTTTGCACTAGTGTCAGAGACTGCAAGGTGAAAGGCAAAGGAGAATTGGGTCAAAGGCTCCCATGTTCAAGCTATATGTGATCAAGAACGCAGCCCCAAATGGCTCAAGATCTCAAGACAAGCCTAAATCTCCACTGCCATACACCTTGTGTAGTCACTTACAACATAAGGTGAGAGTAAAATCCATGTAAAATGCAGCCACTCTGATTTGGCAGTGTTTTACCCACTCTTTGCACAGATGTACATGAACACACAAGGTACAAAGTAATAAAGAATCAGCACCAATGGAAGAGAGGAGTAGGTAACAGAAGGAGAACAACAGAAAATACATTGATCTGTGTTCACCCATAGGGTAATTCCACTGACTTTGCTGGACTCACCCAAGGATGAGATTTTGCCCACTGTATTTATATAGGATGTCAGGAATCTCCAGACAGGAAAGAGTCTTTAGACCTCCAAGTCTCTCCCATAGAGAGTAATCCTCCTACTTGGTCTCTTTATATGCTCTCCCTTAGGCTCACTTACACAGAGTTACAAGGGAGCAATGGGTGAGCATATACACCAGGACAAGCCCGCTGCACTTCACATTGCACTGGGCATAGCTCCTCTCAGGGAACCGTATGAAATGAGGTACAGCCACAGAGTGAAGCAGGAGTGGAAGGCATGCTGCACTGTGATGCATGGTGTCTAGCTGTTTCAGGCTATGTCTACACTAGAAAAGTTAAGTCGACAACTTTTCTAGTGTAGACATAGCCCCTTTTCAACCTTATTAAGTCGACTTAACACTTTAAGTCGACTTAATAAGGTCGATTTAGGCGCTAATCCCCATCCACACTGGTTTACGTCCACCTAATAAAGTCGACTTAAGCGTTAAGTCGACCTAAAACGAGGTGTTATAAAGTCGACTTAACTTTTCCTTAAATCAACTTACGGAAAGCCCAGTCTGAACGCAGAGTAGTTTAGGTCGACTTAAGCCTCCTTAAATCGACCTAACTTGTAAGTGAAGAGACACCCTCAGTGCTGTCAGTCAGAAGCACTGGTCAGCACTAAGAAATTCTGGATTCATGCCACCACTACATGGGTCAAGTTGAGGGCTGGGAGAACATAAGAGATGGAGGACATTTTGTGGATTTGGCCACCAACTCTCATACAAGCCAGAGTGGCAAAGCCAGGCCAGATGGCTTTAGAAGGGTAATTGAAGGCAGGTTTGTCAGCCCTAGAATGCTGAAAGCACTATTCCCAGCAGGCAAAGGAGAAACAGCTGTGGGGCAATTAGGGACACCTGGGCCTTGTTAAGGGCTGTTCCTGGCCCAATAAAAAGCCCCACCTCCACCAGCTCAGGTGTGGGAGTTTAGAGGAGACTGGAGGAGAGGAAGCGAAGCCGAACAGAACAGAACAGAACAGAACAGAACAGAACAGAACAGAACAGAATAGAATCAGAAAAAGGTTAGAAGAAGGGAAGGAGACTAGGCAAGGCCTGGGAGGCTTGCCTCGTCCACTGCAGCAGGGGCAGCAGAATACTTCCCTTCTACAAGGGCTGAGTCCAGGGCAATGAAGCCACGGCCCTGACAGAGAGAAGTGGGCTTGCCAGGGAGTCTGACTTACCATAGGCCCTACTACACCAGGGGATTGGACATTAGGTGGCACGAGTTGGAGAGTACTCTGCCACACCAGGGTTATAATGGCTGGAGGCAATTCCAGTTCCAATACATGGAGACTTTTCCATTTGGATTGGAATCATTTGGGGAGTTACCATGACTTAATTTTAGGCCTGATCCTGAGTGCTGCTGGATGCCAAACTCTCCCATTGTCTTCAAGGAGCACTGTGGGTACACAGCACCTCTCAATCTCAGACTCCTTGACTGGAGGAGTTATTAGAAGATGGCAAATCACCTCTCTACACTGTCACACGAACAGACGTTAGTCCCACCCTGAATCATTCTCTGAATAAGCGGTGTGACCAGCTGAAAACACCATGTGACCTGATGAAGCATAGATCGTTTTTCGGGAAGTCAGAAAACTCATCTAATCTCAGACAGGCAAAATTTATTATATAAACCAGTAACATAACTTTTGGCACTTTGCAGGATAACGTGGTTCCTGTGATGCCTGCAGTTTTGATCAGTGTTCCTCTTGTTCTGATTTACAAACAAGAATGCTAAGCAAATAGAAGAGAGCGTCTTGGATCCCACTTTATTCTTCCAAACTGCCATGGGGAACGGTAGGAAGAAGATGGAAAAAAGAAAAACACCCTTCCATTTCAGCAGTCAGAAAGAGTAGAAATAGAAATTCCATTTTCAAAGAGAATTCCAAAGAATTCCAAGAGAATTCAAAGAAATTCCATTTTCAAAGAGCCACAAAGCAATCATGGAGTGATGATCTGACACTGCACTGAGATGTTTCAACATAGCTTCTGATGACAAAGCAACAAAGACACAACCCAGTATCAGGTTGCTCCATGGTGGTAGTTTTGTGGCTCTCTCTTTGAATCCATTAATAACACAACAGCTCTCCAAGTTTAACTATCCTTGACAAATAGTGTACATATATCCAGATACTGTATATGTTACACATGTTCCACAAGTATCAAGTACTTTTTTAAAGTTGCAAACTCTGATGTTTTTGCATTGACTGTTTTACTTTTGATGAGTTGCAGAAACTTTAGGTTTTTATAAGCAGAGCATGTCTGTGTTTATTTTATATTAAATATTTTTAGATACTATGGCTGGAGAATATTCTTTTTCAGGGAAGTGTGAATAATTGGAGGATTCTCTTCTTGCTTCCTGTGTTCTTTTTTGAAGGAAAGATTTAATAAAACAGAATGTTATAGTGACATGAATGGTCCTTTCTTTCTCATGCTCCCATTTTTGGTCTAAAAGGACAAAATGCATAAAGCGTCACTTACAGAACATGCTAAGAGAATAAGCTTCCAGTCCATAGACAGCTGTTGTACAGCTACATCCAGCATCTCACAAGGAATTCTGAGTCTCCCTACTTGAGCTCATTTATGTCCCTTCCCATTCCACCCTTCGCAGCTCATCCATCAGACTTCTCAGCTTCACCCCTCCATTGATGACACTTCTCGATTTGCGTGGTGCATTTAAAAGGGGAGAAACAGCTGGAAACATCTGCAGCAGCTGGCAGGCACCTGTGGCAAAATTCCCCCTGGCAGAAAGACAAAGATTCTGTATGTGTGTGTGCACCCACGTGCGTGTGGTTAAATATACAAAGATGAGAACATGTTCAAATCTTTGTGCTGCAAGGTTTATATGGGGGCTTTTGTTTGTTTGCTGTGGATCTAGGGGCAAAGGATGCCCACAAGAAGCTGGGAACTGAGAGATGGGTTTCTCAGCTCCCCCCACACTGTCCCTTAGGTTGATGGAAGGGTTCCTTGTGAGGACACACGCCACCAACCCGAGGAGAGAAGTTTGGACATCAGTTGAAAGTCAACATAAATATGTCGACTTATTTTTTTTTATGCAAACAAGTCCTCAGAAAAAAATAAATACCATCAAGCTCTTCGAGCCAATGTTACATTAAAGAGGAAGATGTGATGGGGACAGGTGAAAAGAAAGAGCCAAAACCAAGGGAAGGGATAGCAATGGTATAAATTCCTATTCTGCCTATGGTACTTATGTGGCCCCATCACCATAGTATCCGACTGCCTTATAATTAACCTATTCCTCCTCACAGCCCTTCTGTGAGGTAGAGCAGTGCTGTTATCTCCATTGTACAACTGTGGCACCGAGGCACAGAGAAACTAAGGGCCACATTTTTAAAGGTATTTAGATACTTAGTGAGATTTTCAAAAGTGCATAGGTTAGGTGCTTTGTAAACCCCACCAGATGCCTCGTTGAATCTTTGCATGCCTAAACAATAAGAGTCCTGTGGCACCTTGAAGACTAACAAATTTCTTCAGGCATAAGCTTTCGTAGGCTCTAACCCATTCGTCAGATGCATCTGACGAAGTGGGTTGGAGCCCACGGAAGCTTATGCCTGAAGAAATTTGTTAGTCCTTAAGGTGCCACAGGACTCTCATTGTTTTTGCTGTACAGCTGAAATTTGCATGCCTAAAAACCTTTGGCTATGTCTACACTTACTAAAATTAGTTCGAATTAGTTAGTTCGAACTAACTAATTCGAACTAATTTTAGTTAGTTCGAATTAGAGGAATAACTGCCCAGAGCTCCTGTGCCTGTTTATTTTCCTTTCTGGCCTGCAATGACCTTGATATAGCTCAAACGGCTCCATTTTTCTTCTCAACTTTAAAAGGTGGAATTTTCTTGGCATTTGGTTTTAAATATTTTCCTGTGAGAACTGCAACTCAATTACTATAGTGTTGTCTTTAAGAACCTTCTGGAAAGTAACTAGCCTTTAAGGAGAAGTGAAAGCAGTGTTACAATTCTCATAATTTTGTCATGAATCTCATGATGATAATTATTTTCTGTGAAGCTCCAGCTCTTGGAATCCGGTGGATATGTGGTGATTTCAGCCTTCATTCATAAACGGAAATTAAGTTTCTAACCATCCAGGCTGTGGAATAAGCTTCAAAATGTGATCCTATTGCACCTTAAAGGCTCAAAATACAGAAGGCAAATAAAAGAACACCAAATCTATTATTTTTACATAATCTCATGATTTCAAGTCAATTTTAGGAGTTTTGATGAGCCAGACTCAGAGATGTTGAACATATGGGATTGGCAATACTGTGAAAGTGAAAATGTCAGTTTCATTCTTGCTAAAGTCAGTTTCTAGTCTATTCTAGTATTAACACCCCTATAACCTCGGAGAGTTGTAGTCTATAAACTCATAGGGCTTTGCTCTTGTAGGATCTTTCCAAAAGTTAAATAATCTATTCCAATCTTGGTGAACATAAGAACATAAGGAAGGCCGTACTGGGTCAGACCAGAGGTCCATCTAGCCCAGTATCTGTCTACCGACAGTGGCCAGTGCCAGGTGCCCGAGGGAGTGAACCCAACAGGCAATGATCAAGTGATCACTCTCCTGCCATCCGTCTCCATCCTCTGATAAGCAGAGGCTAGGGACACTATTCTTAACCCCTTTCTGGCTAATAGCCATTTATGGACTTAGCCCCCATGAACTTATCCAGTTCCCTTTTAAATATTGTTATAGTCCCAGCCTTCACAACCTCCTCAGGTAAGGAGTTCCACAAGTTGACTGTGCGTTGTGTGAAGAAGAACTTCCTTTTATTTGTTTTGAACCTGCTACCTATCAGTTTCATTTGGTGACCCCTGGTTCTTGTATTATGGGAGTATTTAAACAACTTTTCCTTGTCCACTTTTTCCACATCAGTCATAATTTTATATACTTCTATCATGTCCCCCCTCAGTCTCCTCTTTTCCAAGCTGAAGAGGCCCAGCCTTTTCAATCGTTCCTCATACGAGGCACTCTCCAAACCCCTAATCATTTTAGTTGCCCTTTTCTGAACCTTTTCTAGTGCTAGAATATCTTTTTTGAGATGAGGAGACCACATCTGTACACAGTATTCGAGATGTGGGCGTACCATGGATTTATATAAGGGCAATAATACATTTGCAGTCTTATTTTCTATCCCCTTTTTAATGATCCCTAACATCCTGTTTGCTTTTTTGACCGCCTCCGCACACTGTACGGACATCTTCAGAGAACTATCCACAATGACTCCAAGATCTTTTTCTTGACTCGTTGTAGCCAAATTAGCCCCCGTCATATTATAGGTATAGTTGGGGTTATTTTTTCCAATGTGCATTACTTTACACTTATCCACATTAAATTTCATTTGCCATTTGGATGCCCAATCACTTAGTTTTGTGAGATCTTTTTGAAGTTCTTCACAATCTGCTTTGGTCTTGACTATCTTGAGTAGTTTAGTATCGTCTGCAAACTTAGCTACCTCACTGTTTACCCCTTTCTCCAGATCATTTATGAATAAATTGAATAGGACTGGTCCTAGGACCGACCCTTGGGGAACACCACTAGCTACCCTTTTCCAATCTGAGAATTTACCATTTACTCCTACCCTTTGTTCCCTGTCTTTTAACCAGTTCTCAATCCATGAAAGGACCTTCCCTTTTATCCCATGACAACTTAACTTACGTAACAGCCTTTGGTGAGGGACCTTGTCAAATGCTTTCTGGAAATCTAAGTACACTATGTCCACTGGATCCCCCCTGTCCACATGTTTGTTAACCCCTTCAAAGAACTCTAATAGATTAGTAAGACACGATTTCCCCTTACAGAAACCATGTTGGCTATTGCTCAACAGTTTATGTTTTTCTATGTGACTGACAATTTTATTCTTAACTATTGTTTCAACTAATTTGCCCGGTACCGACGTTAGACTTACCGGTCTGTAATTGCTGGGATCCCCTCTAGGGCCCTTTTTAAATATTGGCGTTACATTAGCCGACTTCCAGTCTTTGGGTACCGAAGCCATTTTAAGGGACAGGTTACAAATCTTAGTTAACAGTTCCGCGACTTCACATTTGAGTTCTTTCAGAACTCTTGGGTGAATGCCATCTGGTCCCGGTGACTTGTTAATGTTGAGTTTATCAATTAATTCCAAAACTTCCTCTAGTGACACTTCAATCTGTGACAGTTCCTCAGATCTGTCACCTACAAAAGCCGGCTCAGGTTTGGGAATCTCACTAACATCTTCAGCCGTAAAAACCGAAGCAAAGAATCCATTTAGTTTCTCTGCAATGACTCTATCATCTTTAAGTGCTCCTTTTGTATTAAATGAAAAAGTGAAAAAATGAGAGAAAATAATCTAGATGTTTCTACAATTGTTTCAACTGTTGGTTTCAAGGGTTTGTAACGAAGTAAGAATATACATTAAAATAAAGCTAACCAGTGTCCCTTAAATGACTTGACATAAGATGTCAGAACATTTCAGTGAGAGATGTGAGGGGGTCTAATATTTAATTAACTTCCTTTATTTCTATAGGAATTAGATATGGTGCTCCTGTCAGCTAATTTCTAAGTTATCTGCAAAAATATATTTTTTTAATGTTTTCAGGTGCCTAAGTGGCCTCTGGAATCACAGTTAAAGTGCCTCCCCCCCCCACCACCACCCAAAAAAAATCTGAAATGGTGTCCCTGGAACTGCACGGCATGGCACTGGTAAGGGTGAAGGAGGCTTGTGTGTACTGAGGTGCAGGGGGTCTGTGTCAAGTGTTGTGCAGTAGTGGTGGTGCAGCTATGGAGGGGGGCCTGTGCGAGGCACTGGGCAGGGTGTGGTCATGTGCAGGGCACCATGTAATGGTGATGGGAAGTCTGTGGGGGGCCTTGCGTAGGGAGGCTGGCATTGGACCCTGTGCGGAGTTCAAAGGAGGCTCTGGGCAATGTGGTGTGGAGAAGGCCAGCCCATGAAGGGAAAGGGTGTGCTGGCAGCACAGGGCCGTGCAGGCCAACATGCATCTGCCAGCTGTCAATTAGTAAACAATACCCTTGACTGAGCTGAAACGGGCTAAAGCAGGGCTGCCCCTGCCACACGGTAGCCCTTTGCCACTGGCTGGCCCCTCCTTCCAGGGAGTGACACCCTTCATTCCCCTCACAATTCCCCATTGTCCCAATTATGGCCCACAAATACGTTTGGCATTAGGCCCACAAAAGTTGAATCTGGCCCTGAGTTTGGCTCCAGGTTTAGCCCAAGAATAAAATGGGTTTCTTACTGCTACTTCTTACTGAATAAGCCATTGTAATCAGGGAAATCTAATCCAGAGAGAGTTCAAGACAAGTCAAAGCTTAGAGATACTCTGAACAGAAAAAGGAGGGTCGTATCCAGAGAAGTTAAGGAAATAAGAGTAGAAATTCTTCTCAGTGACTGTTTTATCACAAGAAAATTCAGTTAAACTTGTCAAATGTTTCTGTGCCTGTGTGTTCTTTCCAATTCACCCCTCTGTTCAGAGTGCAACACAAAGAAGTAGAGGATCAGGCCTAAAAACTCAAGATTGGAACTACCCATCCCCTTGAATTCATACCTCTAGAATGAGCCAATCCATCTGCCCAGATCCAGATATGCCTGAAAGGTGGAGGGCTCAAAATCCAGATATGAATCCAAATCTCCCCAAATTCTGGAGAGACAATGTGGCATTTAGATTTAACCCATTATAAACATGCTTATCTGGAGATTTAACTAGAAAAAATCATAGAATCAGAAGGCTGGAGGGGATCTTGGGAGGTCATCTAGTCCACACATCCCCACCCATTCCTCCTGTATTGAGACAGAATCAAGTATAATTAGACCATCCATGACAGGTGTTTATCTAGCCTGTTCTTAGAAACTTCCAACAATGGAGTTCCTTAATCTCCCTCAGAAGCCTATTCTAGCATTTACCTATCTGTTTAGTTAGAAAGATTTTCCTAATATCTAACCTAAATCTTCCTGCTGTAGAGTAAGCCCATTACCTCTTGTCCTACCTTCAGTGGACATGGAGAAAAATTGATCATCGTCCTCTTTATAACTGCCCTTTACATATCTGAAGATGGCTAACCAGTCCCCTATGTCTTCCTTTCTCAAAGCCATACATGCCCATTTTTTTAAATCTTTCCTTATAGGTCAGGTTTTCTAAACCTTTTTAACGTTTTTGTTGCCCTTCTGTGGACTCTCTCCAATTTGTCCACCTCTTTCTTAAAGTGTGACGCACCAAATTGGACACTATTCTCCAGAGCCTCACCAGTGCCTAGTAGAGCGGAACAATTGCCTTCCATATTTTACATATGAGACCTCTGTGAAAATACCCCAGAAAATGTGCCTTTTTGGCAACAGCATCACATTGTTCATTCATACTCAGTTTGTGATCCACTGTACCTCCAAAAGCATCTTCTGCAATTCTATGTCCTAGCAAGTTATTCCCCATTTTGTATTTGTGATTTGATTTTTCTGTCCTAAGGGTAGTATTTTGTCTTTACTGAATTTGACCTTGTTCACTGTAGACTCATATTCCAATTATCAAAGTCACTTTGAATTCTAATTATGTTCTCCAAAGTGCCTGCAATCCCTCCCAGCTTGATGTCATCTACAAATTTTATAAGTGTATTCCCTAGTTCATCGTTCAAGTCACTAATGAAAATATTGACTACTTTTACCTCTCCCAGAACAGAACCCTATGGGACCCCACAATATCCTCCCAATTTAACAGCAAATCATTGATAACTACTCTTTGAGTATGGTTTCACAAGCAGTTGAGAATCCATTTTATAGTAATTTTCTCTAGAACACATTTCTCTAGTTTGCTTATGAGCAAGAAGGAGAGAAAAAACTCAGGTACAAACAATTGAACCCAATAACCTGGGGTGAATGGAGTCTCCTTTTATTTTGAATGTTGCATCCTTTCTTTTGTACCACTGCTTTAGATACTCCAGAGGCTTGTGCTCTACAAATATCCACAGTAGTGACAAAAAAAAACCACAACCCACACATTTAAAAATCATGAGTCAGGCTTCCAAAAACAATGAGATTTTAAAAACACACACACAGTCTGTATTTTTTACTATTTGTCTTCTAATTTCTGAGTCTTTATGTTACACCCATTTCCCATTTTCAAGGTTCTCTCACAATCAGGAGAGTTAGAAACTTTTTTAAAATGAAATCTGAGATTCTCATGCAATCTCTGGATTCTAAAACTGGTGGCTCTAAGAAAACCACAAGCATTGGCAAGACTGTATCCATCAGACAAAAATATGGCATCCCACAATGTAATTGCTAAAAAGTCTTTTTCCTCACTAAAGTTCCTTTTAGTATTGCATTCTGATCAGAGACAATATAAAAAAGTTGACCATACTCAGTGTTTGCAAAGTTATTGTCGACACGTCAGTCCCAGAATATTACAGAGAGAAGCTGGATGAGGTAATATCTTTTATTGGACCAATTTATGTTGGGCAGAAAGACAAGCTTTCAAGCTCTTCTTCAAATCAGAGAAATATCCTCAGAGCATCACAGCTAAACACAAGGTAGGACAGATTGTTTAGCACAAGTAGTTAACACATATTTTAAAGGACCATTCAAGGTGAAGTGGTACATTAATATTCCTGCAATCTAAGGGGAGAATGGAAGGGGGGCAGAGATAGGAGAAGGCAGCTGCTGCGGGTTTTAGTGGGCTAGAGATTGTTGTAATAAATCATAAATCCAGTGTCTATATTCAGTCATGATTTTTAGCGTCTAGCAAAGTTATGAATTTAAGCTCCCAAGCTTGTCTTTTGAAAGTGTTGTACAGGTTTCCTTTGAGCATGAGGTCAGATATAGATACAGAGTGATCATTCTGGGGAAAATGTCCATTCAGAGATGATATGGTGCTTTTGTTTTTCCTGTGTGAGTTCATTTGATAGCATTTGATATCACCTCATTTTGACTATGAAATGCTTAACAGACATCACAATCTCTCCACCGCCAGGACGACAGCTATACAGCCCCTGAAATCTAGCCAGCAGACAAAGGGGGTGCCATCATTGTCCTCAGCTGTGATGGCTACAAGGCCAACCAACAACTCTGTAACACAACCGCCTATAAACATGACCACAAACTCTACAGCAGGGGTCTCAAACACATGGCCCGCGGGCCGCAGAGTTACCTCCTGCCGCCCGCGATGAGACCTGGAATCCAGGGGCTCACAACCCCTGGCCCACGGGCCAAAAGTGGCCCACGGGGCTCTTCAAGTGCTGAGCCCCTCTGCTGGCTGGGAGCTGAGCTCGGGGTCAGCAGTGCTTCTGGGGCAGGCCACGCGCACCGTGCCACATCGCTGCTCCCCCCCACCCCCCACAGGAGCTCATCAGCCACTGCTGGGGAGGAGCCAACTGCCACCCAGGAGCCGCGCCACTCACCAGAGAGCCCCGGCCCAGGGGGGGTCTCTTCCCAGCCCATTTCCTGCCCAGTCCCGGTGTGCAGCTAGGAGACGGGCTGTAGCTGCTCACCTCCCCTCCGGGCTTTCTTTCTTTCTTTCTTTCTTTCTTTCTTTCTTTCTTTCTTTCTTTCT
>ML685785.1:740103-759669 GCA_007922175.1 Pelusios castaneus | reverse complement strand
TCTTTCTTTCTTTCTTTCTTTCTTTCTTTCTTTCTTTCTTTCTTTCTCTTCCTTCCTTCTCTCCTTCCTTCCTTCCCTCCCCTCTTCCCTTCCTTCTCTCTTTTTTCTCCCTTCCTTCTCTTTCTTTTTCTTTCTTTCTCTTCCCTACTTCTTTCTTTCCTTCCTTCTTTCCTTTTTTTAAAAAAAACCTTAAAAAATTTAATTTTAATTAAAAACCTTTCTAAAAATTAAATTTCAATTAGAAAATTGTTCAAATCCAATTAATTAAACCCAATTAATTAATTCTATTTACAATCACTTTGACTTCAGTTAATTAATTTTAAATTTAATTTTAATTAAATAAACTGGTAGCCCTATTGTATGAAAAGGTTTCAGTGATGCGGTCCTCGGGCCAATATCCTAGTCCTCATGTAGCCCTCGTGGTGATTTGCGTTTAAGACCCCTGCTCTACAGCATTATCAGCCTCCCTCAGAACACCATTCTTGCCACCATGGAAGTCACTTTCCTGTGCACTAACATATCTTACAATGATGTCATGGCTGCCTGCCTCAAATATTTGCAAGACAATGGATGACTCTCAGGTATCGACCCAAAACATATTGCCAAACATATCCAATTCATCCTCACCCAGAACAGTTTTACATTCAACAAACATTTTGTCCACAGGAACTGCCCTGGATACCAGGATGGTTCCTCAATATGCCAACCTCTTCATAGGCTACCTGAAAGAATTTCTGGACAAATGTACCATGAAACCAATGAGATGTATCAATGATGTTTTCATCCTTTAGATAGAGGACTTATCACTCATAAATTTCCACCAAAACTTCAATGCCCAACACCGTCACTAAACTCTCTCTAGAACACTCCCACAATAGCATCTATTTCCTGGACTCCACAATTAGCTTCAACAATAAAATAGCCTACAGACTACTATATACAAGAAACCCCCAATCACCACATCTACCTTCAGAGATCCAGTAACTAACCCACACATACCAAGAAATCTGTTATATATAGCCAGGCACTCAAATATCATAGAATATGCTCTGGAGAGAAAGTCTGGGATACACACCTTAACACACTCAAAACTGCCTTCACCAAACAAAGATACTCCACTAGAGAAGTAGATGGAATGAGCTATCCTAGAGATTGAGAACCTGCTTCAACACAGAAATAAAACCCCCTCCAACCCACATCCCTAGTAGTTGTCACCTACCACCCCACACTGGAACCTATACAAGGGGACCTCTTCCTGAAAGAAATCTTTCCTGAATCCCCTCTTCTAGCCTTCAGACAACCTCCCAACCTTGCCAAGCTCATCACCAGAAGCAAGCTCCCCACAGATCATCACACACCAACTCAAAGAGGCACCAGACCCTGCCAGAATAACAGATGCAAAACCTGCAGACATGTTACCACTACTACAGTGATCAACACCCCACAGAACACACCTTTCAAGATCCATGGGTCCTGCCCGTGCCTATTACAACATGTGGTGTGCCTCATCCAGTGCACTAAATACCCCTAAAACAACTATGTGAGTGAAAGAAGACCATCACTGTGGTCTCAAATGAACTCACACAATAAAATAATAAAAGACAAAATCATCATATCACCTATGGGTGACTACTTTTCACAAAGCAATCATTCTATATCTGACTTATCAGTCTTCACCTTCAAAGGAAACCTGCACAACACTTTCAGAAGACAAGTCTGGGAAATTTAAATTCAGAACCTTGCTAGACACTAATAATCACCGACTGATTAGAGTCATTGAAATTATGGCTTATTACAACACTCTACACCCCACTGACAAATCCCCACACCCAGCTTCTCCCCAACCCCTTCTTTTCATCCCTATGACTGAAAAGATATGAACAGGACAGTTCACCTTAAATGATCCCTTGAAATGTGTTAACCAATCTGTTAGACCGTGCTTTTAGCAGTGACCAATGGCACAGGGCACAAGCCCCAAGTTCCAGCAGCCTTGAGATGGGCTGCCGCTGGCAGCACTGAGGATCCAGCCGGGGACCAGGGGCTGGGCCACCAGTGGGCCACCAGAATCTGACCCCGGCCAGAGACTCGGGGCCAGGGGGGCAGCGGGCCTGGTCCTAATCCCAGTCGGGGATCCAAGGTCAGGCCGCCAGCCAGCAGCGGCAGGAGCCCGATCTGAGCCCCAGTCAGGGACCTGGGGCTAGATCAGGCCCAGGGGCAGGGCCAACGCTGCAAAGGGCGGGGCCTAGGGCCCTGACCCTTTCTTCGGGGCAGCATCGCCCCTGGCAGTGACTAGCCTTATGTAAGTTCAAAAGCTTGTCTCTCCTACAAACAAAAGATAAAATAAAAGACAGTACCTCACCCGCCTTCTCTCTCTTATCCTGTGGCCATGTCTACACTAGAGAAATTCCAGACACCATTAGAGTGGTCGCTGATGTCCACACTGCTATTATTGGGTCTGTGGAGTGTGCCATCATCAGGAACACTTCCATCCACTTTAGGGGCAGTGTTGGGGGAGCTGAGAGCAATCTCTCAGCTCCCTGCAGGAGCCCACAGGCCCTGGGCTCCCTGTGGGCTGCCTGCCCTCCCACCTACCAATCCCAGCCGAGGTGCAGGGATTTCCCCATTCCCAGGCCGGAAGTCCCTCTGCAGTTTGCCCAGTCCCAGCTCACAGATGAGAGGCAGCTGCTTGCACCCATGCGGCCAGTGAGGCCGCAGCCGCCTGCACCCTGGCCTGCCTACGGCTTGCTGTGTCTGGGGCTTGCAGGTGTGCTGCAGCCACCCATGCTGGGCTCGCAGCCGGGCTCCAGCCAGTCACAGCTTGCCAGTGTCCTGCGTGGGGATGCAGTCATCCGCACCCCAACTGGGAGCTAGGCAACAGCCTCCAGCACCTTAGCTGGAAGCTCTGCAGCCAGGAGCCCAGCAGCTTGCAGAGCCACTCTGCTCCCTTTCAGTTTCATTGCTCTAGCCCAGGGGTCTGCAACCCAAAAGATAAGAGCCATTTTTGAAAATTCCTTCAATAACAAAGTGTTTTGAGAGCCACAATGGGTGTAGCCTCCTGGTGGGAGGTGCAGGGAGGTGAGCCAGGATTTCTGCTGCAGGGTCCCCTTATGCGGGGGGGGGGGAAGCCTGGAGCTTGGCATGGGTTGCCCGTGGGGTCCCTGGTGGCTGGGGGAAGCCCAGAGCCAGGCATGGGCCTCCTGCAGGGTACCCCGGTGGTTGGGGGAGCCCAGAGCCGTAAGGGGGCAGCCAAAGAGCCACATGTGGCTCCAGAGCCACAGGTTGCAGACCTCTGCTCTAGCCACTCCACCACTCTAAGGAGACACAGTGTCTGTCACCCTCGCTCTGCTGACAAAAGCCCTACGCCTCTCGCAGAGGTAGCTTTATTTTGTCAGAAAAACAGGCGGTTTTGTCAGCAGGAAGGTGTACACCAGAATCGCTTTTGTCAACAAAACTTCCTAGTGTAGACAAGGCCAGAGTGAAGTGAGATCTTTCTGAGAATGTTGCCTCAGGAGTGAGGGCTCCACTAATGAAACTCTGAATAGAGCCTATTGCAGCTTGTCAAGCAAGTTCTGCTCAAGAAGAGTCTGAAATTATTGAGTCTGATTCTTCTTCCACTTTCACCAGTCTCAAACCAGTGTAATCCCATTGATTTAAATGGAATTGCTTCTGATTTACATCAATGTGAGAGAAGAATTAGGCCTATTGTGTTCTGCCCTTCCCTAGGCCCTCCCACTGGAAGAATGTTTAAAGTTTAAAGATTCATTGTCAAGACAAAAAATTATCTTGACTAAGACTGATTCCTGATTATTAAGACTGATTCCAAAAGAATTTCGTAAATCTAATGTGTGTCACATTTAGCCTTTGTTTACCTTTTTGCCCCTCCCTCAGGTGGAACTTTAAACCTTGCCTGTTCTGTTGCACTCATGGAGCTTGATTCAATCCTAAATGGGATACATTAGCTTCCACCAGGATGACCCGAGACTGGAGGGCCCTGCTAAGAGAAAGTTTGCCTGGAAGGGGTTGAAGTGGCAGCCAGAACAGTTCTGAAAGTGAGTGGTACTGACTGGTAAAGAGGGTCATAGCCAAAGCACTCTTGAAATTCACTGATTCAGCACATCCCATGGAAAGCCTCCATCAGCTATGAAGCCTAGATTAGAGTTTAAAGTTGGCCATCCCTGGAAGAAAACAATGAATCCTAAATTTAGGATACACATACAGATTTGATTTGTCTCCTCTCTTCCCTGAAATCTCAGGGGAGCGGATGGGATCTGAAAGCATCTGAAGAGCAACCAACCATTGTAAAAGTAAAAATAGATTAACCAAATTCATCCCTGGTGCAAATGCACAGAATGTAATCACATTACACCAATGAAGAATATGGTCTTACCTTTCTGTAGAATAGAACATAGAGAGAGCATTATATTCATAATGAAGAAATAAATAAAATAATGATCATAGTGTGTTCTTTGTTAGGCACAGCTTTTCATGTGGAATAACCAAGGGCAATTCTGAGATTTGATCTTTCTTCTCTAAACATGCAGCTTATTCCTGCTTTATTCCCAGTTTAAAATCTTTGATGAGTGTTAGGTGTATAAAGGAGTTCCTGATCTAAGATCAGATAATGGAGAGAGATGGCATTTGGCTCTTCAAGATAGGAGTGGACAAAAAGCAAAAAAAGAGACAGCTGGAGTCATGAGCATTAGTGGATTTCAGGCACAAGAGACAGTGTGGGGTGAGAGCCAGCGAAAGAGAGACAATCAAAGACAGCAGTCAGTTTGTTCCATCTCCTTCACTGTCATTTGAGTCAATGGGAGTAACTGCAGCAGATGTCAAAACACACAAGGATTTTTTTGACTTTTGAAAATACAGAGAATAAAGGAAATACTAAAAAAAATGAGCCAATAACCTGGGCTGTGATGTGGGAGAATGAATAAAAAAGGTGTGTGCCAGCTAGTAATAATCTGTGGGTATGTAAATACGCTTACGCCAGAGAAGGAATTTTTTTGGATCTGGTCCAATTGTGTCAACCACTTGCAAGGTCTGACAGAGATTAACCTGTGGTTTTCCACTTTCAGAGCACAAAGGAGAAATACAATAAGTAAGTACAGCAGTTGTACTGTGGATGGAGCATCCCTGTGTTGTTCAAATGTACATAACGAGGACAGAATCAGCCTGTGGCCGCACCTGGCAAGTGTTCCTTAGCTCTGGAAATGTCCTCTGCAAGAAATTGGCTTGCTTCTGTTTGTCTCGCTCTCTCTCAGGATGCTGGCACTGAATGCAAGAGCCATCATCTGTTTCTAAAGCACTATCTCTAGCCCAGCATTCCTTCGGAAACCAAACCAAAAAATTGAATTGTACTGAAAGGCAATTTGAGCCAAATTCATCACTCCTGGTGTAAAGAGTATGGGCTAATACCAGGGATGAGGAGTTTGGTCATTTAATACTTGCAGTTTACCAAATTGTACATCTGTGTTGGTGCCTTTGTTTCTGAGACATAGTTCAATGAATTATTATTATGAAAGAGATTAATTTAAGAAGGCCTCGTTATATTGCAAGGACACACTGAGAAATCTGCTTGCATGCCCTTCACTCTCCACTCCCATACACAGAATCAGAGTTGGAAACTATCTTTCCACAAATGTGCCAAAGCATTTCTTTGGTTACAGGCTTCACACCAGATGTCAGGTCCTGCAGAGAACAATCTTGCAGTGATAGGGAGCAAGATAGTCTTTATTGTCTTTAACTTCTAAGATTCATGGTAGACAGGAGACAAGAGATTCAAGGGAAGAGCATGTGTGTTGACCTTCTGCATAAAGGCAAGGAGGAGGTGGAGGAGAAAAGGAAACATGGACAAAAATTCCTGTCCCGTATTTAAGCCAGTGGTGTTGCATTAATTTTAGCCAGTGGCCCAATAAATGTGTTCTCACATATATTCTGAATATCTGGAACTTTCTGCACTAAACCCATGGATTTCAAAAGTACAATATAGTTTATTTCTTTTTAAAAGGAGTCTGAAGTCCTGAAAACACCAGCTACTGTTTTCCTCTGCTGAGCTAGTCGGGAACGATCTCCATAGGTTACCTGATGAACTCAAAGGCAAAAAATATATTTCACTGACATCAGCAAAACTAATCTAGATGCATCTATTTGCATATGCAGCCTGATTGACTGTAAACTTGCTCCAGATCTCAGTATCATTTACATTAGAGGTGGCAAGAGCAGAAACCAAGTGCTGACTGCCTGACTTTTCAATCAACTATGAGCCAAGATCTTTTCCTTGCATACAACTGTAGCTATTTAACTAAGCTCTTCCACTTTATATTTTTCTTACTTTTCTAGCACCTACTTATGTTCTACTTACCTGACATAACACAAAAAATGAGTGTATAACAGTCAACAATGGTACCCCACAGCTTAATTTGGGAGTGGAGGGCAAAGACAAAATGTTGATACAAGAAAAACTAAGGTTTCTAAGACAGCGACTTCGTGTTTTTACTCCATGTTTGTCCAGTGTGTAATACAACTGGGACCTGATCTCAGACTGGCGCTCTGGGCACTAGTGTAATAAATAATATTTTCTCCTCTGATTTAAATAAAAACTATGCAAGCTAATGAGAGAAACTCAGCGAATACAGTTTGGGAAAGAACAATCTACATACTTCCTTTATAAATACCAATAGCTCAACATGTGGCTTAATGTCATTCTCATGCCGAAGGGGAAACCTTCTAGGACATAAGTGAAATCTGCCTGGAATGACAGCCATGGCACCAGTACAGGAGCTGGCAAGAAAGAGCAAGCAACAGGCCGAAAAGGGGCAGAGCTCAGCCTTCAGCGTAGGAAGGAAAGGCGAGAAAGAATGCTAATTAAAGGCGCAGTGTGGATGCAGGAGACTCACAAAGATTCTCCCCCTCCCCACCCCAGCCATCTATATGACAGTGCTGTTCTGTGGAACGGAACAATAGATACATTATGCTAACCTATAATTATCCCAAGAAAAACGATAGCTAAGTCAAGGCATTACATGAACATTGTAATACTGGATACAATCCAACAAGAAGCAAACAACAGGGGGGGGGGGAAGTCTTTAAACAAAGACTGAAAGCTGCCCAATGCAAAACATCAAAGAGGAAATTTCATGTTCTTTTCATATTTGTTTGGGGTTTTTCCCTTTATTTAATGATTTAAGCACAATTCCCTCTTTCATGTATTTCTTGGCTACTTTATGTCCTAATCAGTTCCAGTTATGAACATTCTCCTTTGACACCATGGTGGATTTGGCTCACACAGACCAGATCCCTCTGAGTGGATGTAGGATAGAGCATTCAGCCCTATGCATGTCTTCATCACATGTGCAAGCAATGGGAAGCAGGGAGGGTGGATGGAGGTATACTCCAAAGTCAGACAGCAATAAAAGCAAGCTGCTAGGGCTTTAGTAGATGCATAATCAGGAATCACCAAGCTGCAGCCATACACAATACCTGCAGTGTGATTCCAATCAGATAGGGATACCAAATTAGGGGACAGCATGCGGACAGAACTCCTGCACCTGTCAAAAAAGCTGCTTCCAGTACTGAGCAATGTTGTGGATGTACTTTAAAGGAGGATTAAGACCACTATGTAGAAGAGCTGGCATGTTGGATCGGATGGCTAATTTCCTTTTTAAAAAGGCTGCACTCATTGTATTAACAAAAAATAATCTAGTAAACCCAAAATTTTATATAATCCCCCTTACATTTTTGGGGTGCATATTTAGGGCAACCCAATGTTAGTATTCTGTTCCTCAGTCCTCACAGTAGATCAATGCAGTGCCCACTGAAATGCTTGTCAGCAACATAAACATTTTTCTTTGCCCGTGCTGGACATCCTGCAGACTAAAACAACTGAGTCATATCCCATCAGGGATGGCCCCTTACCTACATCATCTTGCCCCTACAGAAGAAGCACACAGAGAAAATATATGCCTTCAAACAGAAAAGCTGGCCCATGGGGTATCTGGCCATGCCTATTGCCTTCAGCTGGTTCAAACATGATCATTGCTAGCACCATCTAGCAGTTTCCCTTCCCCCTCTAGAGGGGACAGAGATATTTTGTTGAGAAAGAGGCTAGCTACACTGTATTATCTGGGCAGGATCACCTTTAAACAGTTATTACATTTGGATATGGCCCAACAACATTAGCATATGGTTCAAGGCAGGGCTAGGATAACAGCATGGTTTTCTGACATGATTTTGGACCTACCCCCACAGTCAAAAAGAGTGATAATATGGTCAGGGAAGTAACAGGTTATTAAACATTTCGCCATTTGCTCTCTTGATGGGCCCCTCATCTCCAGCTCCCAACCCATACTAGCTATTGTCTGCACTGAACCAGCCAGGAGGGAACAGAAAAGATGGCACATTCCAATGTTCTGTCACTCCCCCCTCTCTCCGCATCAAGGAAACAAAAAGGCAGAAACATCTGCAGGAGAGATAAGCAGCTGCCTGGCTCAATACAGCAGCATGGGAGACCCTCTGTTCTTGCCAGCAGGTGATACTAGAGTCAAAAGGCCAAATTCTGCATTCAGCTGCACCAGTTTAAAAATCCAGAGTAAATCCACTGGCTTCAAAGGAATTACTCTGTATTTTACACTGTTTACGCCAACCACGGAATCTGACTTTAGAGGCAATTACAGAAATAAATTGCAGGTGACATGACTTACTACCCAAACCAGCCAAAATACCAGGGCATAAATGCTACTTACTACAGAGTGCACTGGATAAGTCAGTACTGACCCTTTTCTTAAGCAAAAACAGAGTGACTACATTAATAACCTTTTTTTAAGGATACTAGATAGTGGAAACTTTACCAATACCACTTTAATTTCTCTCTCTATAGACATTATCAAGCTGATCTAGGAACCTCACCCCCACAACTATTTTCCCCACGTAGTACAGCAACTCATATTTCATCTGTATTGCAGCCTTAGTGTGCTTTTAATTGTGTCACCGAGGGCTGTCAAAAAAAAGCTACCAGCTGGAAGAGATCCTGGAATGAAATCTATGCAGATCTGGGGCTCCTAAGTGACTGCAACAGTGGCAGTTAAACCCGCTAATGTGCTAAGCATTTTCTGGCAAAGCAGGCAAGTTTTGTTGGTATTTTGGGCGTGACTGAAAAGGAGACTTTCTTGGCAAGCTTGAGAAAGAAGGAGGGTTAAGGCAAAGAAAAAGAATAAAAACAGCACCCCGGAAACATCTGGAAAAACTCACTACAACAGGTGTTACATTTCAGAGATCCCAGAGCAGCCTTGCCAGGTAAATTGAAGCTGAACTCTTTAGTTGCTGTCAGCTGCATAGAAAGAATTTCATTTCCTAAAAGAACATTTTCTTTGCTCTTTACTCTGCCTTGGCTTTAATTTGGGTTTTTTGGATTTTTTTTTTAATAATAGGCCTGCAGAATCTGACAATAGGACAGACCCAATCCTTGTGTAACACAACTAACTTACCTAGGGTCTCCCTGCATAAGAGTTAGACCCAACTGTTCTTGCAGACTTCGCTAGGTAGACTTTAGACCAATGGTCTCCAACCTTTTGCCAGCAGCTGGCACAACAGTCATAGGTTTCAATGGCAACAGCCCTTCAGAAGTAGATCAGTATCTACTGGTTGGGGACCACTGCTTTAGACGGTGCCAGCCAGATTTCTGGCATTTCCACTAATTAGGGGGCCTCGGTAATATGGCTTGAAGGACTCCAACTTGAAACCTAAGTTTAGAACCTTAAGAATATTTAGATGACTAACTCCCACTGACATCAATGGAAGTTAGGTGCCTAAATATCTGTGAGGGTTTGGGCCCCAGTCAATTTGAAAAAAATGAATTAAAAATAGTGTCTTCCATAACAGTTGCCATTGGCTTCCCCCCTTGCCAATCTTTGTAGCTTTTAGTCACCTTTCCCTGAAGCTGTGTGTTTCTTTCCCCTGTTCTTCTATGAAAAAAATTCACATCCTCCCCCCACACACACACACAACACAAGTGAAATTGAAATATACCCAAAGTGCTAGCAAAAATACGGAGCAAATCAACCTGCAAATAGGATACAATAGCTTTTATCTGATCTCAGTGGTAACAATCTAAGGCATTGCTTTTAACAACAGTGGGTAAAAAATGTCCCCAAAGAATTGTGACTTAAGTTGATGTCCTTATAAGAATCAGTACTGAAAAAAAGCTAAAAATAAAGGGTGGTAGAAATAATAAAGGACTTCAGGACTTGATTGTTTAGTAGTAGTAACCCCCTCATGCAGCATCATTGGGTAGGAACATCCCTGGGAGGGGAAAAGACGGTTACTAACCTTTTTTCTGTAACTGTCGTTCTTCGAGATGTGTTGCTCACGTCCACTCCAATTAGGTGTGCGCGCGCATCGTGCACGGCTGCCGGAAAGGATTTCCCTAGCATCCCCGGAGGGTCGGCTACAGAGCCCCCTGGAGTCGCACCTCCATAGCGCCCTTTATAAGGGCTCGCCGACCCGACCCTCCCCTCGCCAGTTCCTTCTTGCCAAGGATCCGACAGAGGGGCAGGTGGGCGGGTTTGGAGTGGACGTGAGCAACACATCTCGAAGAACGACAGTTACAGAAAAAAGGTTAGTAACCGTCTTTTCTCCTTCGAGTGGTTGCTCACGTCGACTCCAATTAGGTGATTCCCAAGCACTTACCGGAGGAGGGGTCGGAGGTCAATTTCTTACGGACTTCAGCACTGCCCTGCCGACCACTGCGTCCTCTGCTGCTTGTTGGGTGATTGCGTAATGGGCTGCGAACGTGTGGATTGAGGACCAGGTTGCTGCTCTGCAGATCTCCTGGATCGGCACGCAGGCTGCAAAGGCTGTCGACGTGGCCTGGGCTCTTGTCGAGTGGGCCGTGATCTTTGGGGCTGGTTTGTTTGCTAGCCCATAACATGTCTTTATGCATGATGTGATCCAGGGCGAGATTGTCTGTGCAGAGACCGGGCACCCCTTCATCCTGTCGGCTATGGCCACGAACAGTTGTGGGGACTTTCTGAAGGCTTTCGTTCGTTCGACATAGAAGGCGAGGGCCCTCCTTACGTCGAGTGAGTGTAGGGTCCGCTCCCGGTCTGAGGTGTGAGGTCTTGGGTAGAACACCGGCAGGAAGATGTCCTGGCTAGTATGGAAGGCAGAGACCACCTTGGGTAGGAAGGCTGGGTGTGGTCGTAGCCGGACCTTATCCTTGAAAAATACCGTATACGGAGGCTCCGATGTGAGGGCTCTTAGCTCAGAGACTCTCCTGGCGGATGTGATTGCCACGAGGAATGCGACCTTCCACGAGAGGTAGAGTTCGGAGCATGTCGCTAAGGGTTCGAAGGGGGCTTTAGTGAGCGCTCGAAGAACCAGGTTTAAATCCCATTGTTGAACTGGTTCTACAATTTTGGGAAACCTTTTAGCTATCCCCTTAAGGAAACAGCCCTGGGCATAGGTTTGTTGCACTCCACACACTGTTTGAAGCCTGGGGCTCGAGGCATGCCCCGGCCCCTGGGCTCAGCAACTACTGCTAAGTAAACTAATAAAAGAAAAAACTAGAACGAGGAAATAAAAACTAACTAACTTTTGGAACCTAATTTAAAACGATAGAGGAATGCTAGGGCGGATCTCTACCACGAGAGACCCAAGATCCGACTAGCCGTCACTGCAGTAAGAAGGAACTGGCGAGGGTCGGGTCGGCGAGCCCTTATAAAGGGCTCTATGGAGGCGCGACTCCAGGGGGCTCTGTAGCCGACCCTCCGGGGATGCTAGGGAAATCCTTTCCGGCAGCCGTGCACGATGCGCGCGCACACCTAATTGGAGTCGACGTGAGCAACCACACGAAGGAGAAAAAGGCAGCTACTGAACTCAGAGCTGGCTTGAATCACTGCAACGCCTGAGGCAAGTTTGAGAAATGATGCAGTTTTATGCCTGCCATGACATCATTATTGTCCACTTACAGGTAGGAGGGGAGAAATAGTGCTGTATGACTAGTTACTGGAGGGAGGCAAAGGAAATTTGCCCCAGGGATGCTGCTTTTCAAGATCCAATATGGTTTTCAGGGCCAAGTTTTGTAACTGAGAAAGCTTCAGCACAGCAAAACGTCACAGGTGTACAACTTACCAGCAGCATTCAAAATACGAATGAGCAAGCTCTGAAATAATCCACTTTAAGAAATGGACTTTGGTCTTCAATCCCCTTTGGGTGCTTTAGAAAGCAAATAGAGACTGTTGACAAAGTCTAGTTTAGACAAAGTTACTGTGCAAAATTGAACTTTTGGAGGGAAAAAAAACACATTGGCTTAATACTGAGTATTTCCTAGAGCAGTGCTTCTCAACATTTTTCATACCAGGGACTGGCTTCCTAAACTGTGTCAGGGAAAAAACAAAAAGAAGGCTGCCATGAACCAGCACCAAGCCACGGGCTGGCCATGAAGAAATAGTGTCCTAGAAGAACAACAGGGCAGAAGGGGAACAAACTCATAGATGAACAAACCTCCTTTCTCCAGGGCTCTGAGCCTAGTTACAAAATGCTAGAAATAAGCCACATTTCAAGTAAACAGGAAAAAATATAAAAGACACTTCAAATCCCATAAAATCACCTGCAAACTCTCATTTTCCACTATATCCTTCCCTCTGCAGAAAAGTTTGGGAAATAGGGTTGGCATCTGTCTGGTTTTTACCTGGACAGTCCAGTTTTTGGCTTCTGTATTCAGGTACCATTGAGGGTTGCAAGGTGTTCATTTTTCAGGGACCTGGAAACCCCAAATGGCTCCTGAACCAAAAGTCCAGTTACCTCGGGGTGAGGGGAGGGGACAGGGTCATTAACTCACTCCAGCCACTGTTCATCTGTGGCTGCCTGCCTCCTGCCTGCAGGCAAGCTCCTTGAGAGGATCCAGTGTGTCACAGGGAGAGAAGGGAAGAGGAGCAAGTAATGGAAGTGGGGCCTTGGGAAAAAGAGGTGGAGCAGGAGCAGGGCCTTGAGAGGAAGGGGCAGAGAGTGGTGTGGACTCAGCAGTCCAGTTGCCAGCAATTGGAAAGGTGACAATCCTATCTGGGAGATTATATAAGGTAGGGCTTACAGCAATGTTGAAGGTGAATATTTGGAGCTCTGTTCAACTCAAGTGGGAAGCAAATTCCACTATTGTGTGCACGCTGAGAACACTCTGCTGCCATTCCTTGCACAGTTAAACTAGAGGGCTGTTAGTTTTTGTGCTTTGGGCAATCTGGTCCATCACAGCATGCCACAGGTGATCTCTGATATCATTTACAGATTAAGTGTACTGGATTAAAACCACTACCATGAACTGTAACTAGAAATGGACTAGCAACCAATGCAAATCATGGGGCATAGGTGTGACTTGCTTCCTACTTGAAACACTCCTCAGGAAGCAGCCTGCCTTATTCTGAGCAACATTTTGGTGAAGCACCCTCAGAGAATAGTACAACAAATGCCAAGACGACAGGGATACGGATGATACCACCAAGGCCTGTATTTGAGCGAACTCACAACACTCAAAATATAAATGCTGAAAGCTATCTTGGCCAGAGCAGCTGCCTGGTGACTCCTTACTAGCACTGCTATCTTTATAGCCCTTTCCACCAGAGAATCTCAATCAATTAAGCCTCACAACAATCTGTTGAATTATCTGCATTTTTACCGATAGGCACAAAGAGGACAAGACTCCATGGCAAGAACTGAACCCATATACCTTCATTTTCATGCTACTATTTGAACCAACTGGCTACACACTACCTCCTTCCTATTGTGCTACCCACTGAATAAATCAACATCTTCCCTGCCACTGCCCCTTTTGTTCTTTCCTCCCTTCACATATTACTCCAGTCATTTTTTAAATATTTATTTAAAACATAGAGACAGGAAGGTTACACGCTGACCATGATTGTCTCATTGTTCCCTTGTGCTCCCCCTTGGTCTGTTGTATCCATCTGTTGTCTATTGTCTCACACTTAGCTTTTCTGGTTCTAAGTCTGTGCAGCACCTAGTACAATGCAGTCCTGGTCCAGGATAGGGGTGCCTAGGTGCTATGATAATACAAATAAATAACAAAAATAGTAACATGTTCCCATATTGACCTACCCTGGTTGCCGTTGCTGTGCGAGTCATCCAGAGATCTCTGTTATGTTATGAAGTGTAGTCCACCTGCTATTTCGTCTTGCAACACTGTCACTCTATAGCCTTTTTTTCAGATGAGCCACTCAATTGTTTTCCTTCCTCTCTGTTCATTACTAAGCACAATTTTTTGTCTATTTGGCTATCCAGTTTCTCTGCTTTATTTATTATCAGGTCACTAATGTACTTTCGCACTCACTAAGAAATACAAGAATATCCAAATATCCCTCATTAGAAGGCTACCTTTGATATAAGCTATCCAATATGGCTTCCTTTTGAGCTAGATTGCATTATAAAGGTGCCCAGTTAGAGAACCTTCCAGAAAGGGGAAAAAAGGAAGCATACAGTGAGACAGCAGCACTGTAGTGACAACACAGAAGTACTTTACAAATGGATAGTCCAAAAACATCTCATAAGCCATTCTGTCAACAGGGAGATCAGTTACTCTTCAGCATTTTTCCACCTCATATACAAACAAAAAGTTCCTCTGATTAAGTTTATACTGACGGCAGCAAAATCGCCACCTTCAACGCAATCTTCCAGGTTCAATTGAGCAGTCTGTGTAGACGCACTCAATCAATCCGGAAATCACTATAGCAACTCCAGCCCCACAGCTGGAGTATCGGTAAGCCAACCGGAAGGCATTTCCGGTCAGCTTACCGTACTGTGTAGCAAGCTCTTAGTAAGTCATTGGGAGATGTTTTACGTACCCTGCGAATCTCTCGTCGATGGCCACCGAAAAGTATGGCAAGTGTAGACTAGGGCTCTGATTCAGCTGAATCTGTTCACATGCAGCAGCCATAATCCCAATCCTTGCCATATTAATCTTAGTGCAAACATCACAGTGTATGTGATGGGACTGCACCACACTCAGCGGTAGAGACCTGTCTATTTTGACTCCATTCTCTCCCACTTGCATGGTACAGAAACCCATTATATGAAATCATGTAGCTGACTCATGAATAAACCTTTAATGAACAGTATATTCCATTTCAAGTAATGCAGTTTCCATTGGAGGATAGCTATGTAAACAAGGCTTAAATAAAGACCATGACAGGGAATGCCCTGTGCAAGTTGAAAGGGGTGGCTTAATCTACCCCTCACTGTAGCACAAAAACTCCCAAAAGCCACGCATTCAACTCCAAATGGAATCAGATTACACCTTTATCTGAGATAGGTAAACTGAGTGTTTATCATTGATCTGAAATTGTACTATTGTAAAATAAAAAGCACCCATTCATCCAATGCTCTGTGCAGTCTTGACTACCTTTTCAAACATAGTAACAAACAGACAACTGTTTTCTCCGGATCATCTCAAATAATCCATTACTGTATCAAACACAACCAACAAGTACAACCTATATTGTATCAAATAATGCACTACTGAAGGGGGGACAGCATCTTTTGAATGACACCTTAAGCATCATGGTCCTGTCTGATCTATAGACACATTAAAATGTTCCATAGTAGTAGATTTCCCTCCACGTTCTGTTCTTAGCCAAACTTCACCCTCCTTTGCTATATACTATTGGGCTGCATACCTCAGGGTGAGCTACATTTCAGCGATGCTGTATGTTAGTTTGAAAACCCATGTGCTACAGCATGTGTGGCCAGTAGGTCAGTGAAGTGGCATTATTCCCTCATGGAGTCACTGTTGAACCAACGCCCAATTATGATGTTCGGAGCATTGTGCTGATATCACAATCTGCTCTCCAATAAGCTGTGAAACAGAGGTTCTGGCCTATTGTGATTCCTGAAGAGGCCATGGAGATTTTCATGTAAACAAAGTAAACAATGACTGGGATGACCCACCCTTGGTATATAAGGGCACCATTCTATTGACTCTGGCTTCTGTCTACTTACCTCAGCAGTGACTCTGGTCTAGTCTACACTCGCGGCACTTTTTGGCAGCAATTGAAGTGAGATACGTAAGGTATGTAAAATACCGTGTGTATCTCCCTTCAACTTAATAACTCCAGTTACCTCCCTGTCCACACTGCGGTAAGTCGAACAGAAATGCCATCTGTTTGACTTAGTGCTACTCTTCGTATGGGGCTGGAGTTACTGAGTTGAACTCTAAATCAATTGAGCGTGTCATGACTGACCGCTCAATCGAACTCAGAAGAGCAAACTGATGGTGGCGAATTTACCACCGTCAGTGTAGACGAGGCCTCTGACTTAATCTGATGATCACAGAAGCTGCAGCGTGCTTTGTTTCTAGTGGATAAGGAGGAGGAACAGCATTGTGTTGCCTTTATAATAAACCATATTATTCCAAGAACTTCCTCTGGTATAGCCCTCACTATTCATCACGGGCCATGGCCACAAGAAAAACTCACAGCAGGACTGGGCACATTTACAGTGAGAAGTGAAGGCAGAAGGGGCAACATGATTCCTATTAATTATATTTTCACTGACCAGAAACAGAGTAAAAATGTTATCCAACCTATAGAAACTTATTCTTGATCAGTCTTCAAAAGGGACATTACTAACTTTAAATAAATAAATCACACTTCTATCTGAATGTTATATTTTTTAACTTTGTATCATCATGGGTCACATTTAGGCCATATCTACTTCATAGGTACTCTAGGAGCATGAATACGGTGCCAGAACCAGGCTGGCATAACCCCATAGTACAGAAACAGAGGACAGCATCAGAAGGGGTTTTTCCATTGGTTTAAAAACACTACCTCACCAGGCAACAGTAGCTAAATCAGCAGAAGCATTCTTCCTTTGACCAAACTGAATCTACACCAGAGATTAGATCAGCATAGCTACGGCACTGGGATGTGTAGATTTTTCTCACTTCTGACCAACAGAGCTATGTCAGTCTTAAGAATAGACCAAGTCATAAGGTCACTATAGAAAAAACCAATTGTGTCTCCATTTTTTCAGTTTATCGCTGCATACTTTTGACAGCTCTTTGCGTGTAGTTAGTTTCACTGTTTTCCCCTGTGCAGTCTTACCTGGATTTCTCTGCTGTTGTGCCAGTCTTTCACATACCAGGTAAGAGAGAAATATATAGAAAATAAAAGATGTGATTAAAGAATACAAAGATTAAAATGGAAGTGTGGTGCCTGACTCTTATCGTTCACTCTTGTTGTGAAATTGACTAGGCTTCAAGTTGACTGGATTTCAACTTTACTCCAGTTCCACTACTTTCCATGTTCCCCTGACATCCCAGAAATCTCGCAGTATGAAAGAACGATACATATTTTGTAGTGTAGACAGAACCTTCCAAATAGAAGACATGCGTGGAGAGGCCTGAGCTAAATGTCTGTCTATGAACTCGTCTGCAAACTAAAACACAGCTTCAGCTCAAATTTCTGCATTCCAGAAATCTTTAAAAAGCAAAAGCCACACACATTTCTGACTAACTGTTTTAATTCCAATCCATCTACTTTTTAAAAAAAATCCCTAGTATTTCTTTAGTAAAGGATCCTGTAGCTTCACTATGCTCAAAAGTTCAGCTCAGTTTCAATTCTGATCCAAACCACTTGGTTTTGCATAGTTGGGATGGAGATTCCATATGAACATAACTCTTATGAGATTTCTAATAGTTCTGAGTTCCAGAAAGGCCAGACATCTCATAAAAGCAATTGTTCTCACATTATTTTGACATTTCCACTTCTGTGTGCAACCTGAAAGTGCAGAGGTGAACATAAGTGAGGGGGGGGGGGAAATCAAGGGATAATTCTAATTTTTTAGAAATTTCTCATCCAAAAATGTTCAATTCTGGAAAGTGTTCAGGTTGCTTATTATTTAATTTTAATGAAGTTGCTCCACCTTATTCTGTAAAGGTTTTACTAACTTGGAAGTGTATTAACTGTTGCCTTTTGATTGAGAAGCTATGTAACTGTATAAATATAATTCTTGTCCAACTTGTCCTACATACATTGCTACAAGTGATGAGAGGATGGGGAGTTAAGCTTGACCTGTTAGAGGACAGAATAAGATAGTCCTTGGTGATGATCTAGTCCACATCTTGACTTTTGTGCTTTTCCTACCAGGCTCATGAACGTCTAGGGAGAATCCTTGTCTGTGTATGATAAAATTGGATTTATGTGAGGCCTTCCTATAACAGAATAGAAGAAAAGCTTCTAAGTAAAGTCACTGAGGAAAGCAAGGTCTTCTTACAGGAAGTCTGTGTCAATTCCGGCTTTGATTCCCAGGCAAATCATACAACTTCCCTCTGCCTTATTTTTCTTTATGTATGTGGGGATAATACCTACATATACACCATTCTACAAAGCAATTGGATATCCCTGGACAAGAAGTGCTATTGACATGTAAAGTATGATTATTGTGAAGGAGGAGGAGTTTCAGTTCAGAGGACTTTGGGGACCTTTGTCCTTCGTCAATAGCAGCATGGCTCCCTAACCATCATGCCTCTTATGTGTTGGCTTTTTGCCATGTCTTGATGTAAAGTAGAGGAGAAACACTGAGAAAGCTGGAACCCTAGGGAAAGAAATGCTTTGAGATAGTGCTGTGAAATTAGCATCTATGTTTTCAGGGTTTATTTAAAAGTGTTTAAGAAAAACTTACTCCGACATTTACAACACATTAGTAGTCCATGATAGTAAACAGAGGGGCTATTAGGGTTTTTGTGTGAATGGTCCATGGATAATAAGATTTCTAAATCACACAGTCACTTTCAATTCAAGACAAGGTGCTTCAAGGATGTATGAAAAGGGTTTGGACACTTTCACCAATGTCTAGCCTCCTCCTAAGTGCCTCGGAGATTATAACTCCTTGGGGATTCCTACAAGGAAGGGAACCAGACGTCTATGGATGACAGAGTCCTATACACAATCACTAGCAAAAAGATAAAGAAAATACTTGGTTGGCTATGATAAAAGTCTTGGAGATGCTGTCAAGAATAACAAGCCCCAAATATGTGCTTCCTTTTAACACAAATATACCCCAGATAATGGAAGCCTCTCATTCTCTGTCCCCCAGAATCTCCCCCAAAAATGGGCTAGTAGAGTCTTAAAATCCCACAAGCTAAAGTTCTTGTCCACATCAGTACCCTGCCAGCTCCCGACAAGGGAGCAAGTGGAAGCCCAGCAGTCCATCACCTGCATACTTCCCTACATCTTTGTTTCAACTTCTATAGAAATGTTTTGTGACTGGCAAGCATCATAGCCCATCAGAAGTGAGCTCGGGTTAAAGTTCAGTTTGTAGTGGACAAGTTTCCACATAATTAGCACCACCAGCAGAAGCACACCTAGCTAAGGAATGAACTTGCTTGAAGACCGAACTTTCCTCTCGGGCCTCATCTACACAAGGAAATTGCTCTGAGTTAACTAAATCAGTTTTAAAAGCACTTTAGTTAAATTGGTGCAACTCCCTTGTGGGAACACTTATTTCTAAACTGGAGGTGGGCAAACTATGGCCCCTGGGCTGGATTCATTCTCAGTGGTACTC
>ML685785.1:704336-739703 GCA_007922175.1 Pelusios castaneus | reverse complement strand
AAAGCGTCTGACGAAGTGGGATTTTCTCCCACGAAAGCTCATGCGATAAATAAATCTGTTAGTCTATAAAAGTGCCACAGGACTCTGTTGTCTATCTTACAAAGCACAGGTGGTTAGTGACCATTATTTGGAGCAGAAGGGAGACAAGAAGAAAATCTCGATAGTGATCTTACAAGTAAGGATTAAAAGCAATACATTTGCATTTGCCAAGATGACTGGGGAAGAAGCTGGATATTTATGATGGAGTTAGTTCTAGTTCTTGCTGATTAGAAGTTCCCGGAAAAGGGAAACTGTTTGGCCTAGATGCTGTTGCTCTCTGCTAGGGACTTTATATAACTGATATCCAAGACAGCCACGTCCCCCTCCACCCATCCACCCACAAAGGATAAGAGACTCTTATTTTACTTCTACCTCTTCCCCAACCTCAGTTCCCAGGCACTCTTTTTCATGTTTGAGCCCCGGTGGTAAGGCCACAATTAGCTACATGGTTAATTTCTGGTAGCATTTGCCTATTTCATTTTGGCCCCAACAGCCACTGCATCCAGCAACTAAGATTGGGTTTGATCTAACTAAACAAATGCTTTCTACAAAACAACAACTCCTCCAAAACATATGTCATTGGGACAGCCAAGGCCTCTAAGGATTCACCTAGGAGACTGACCAGAGCGGATGCCATACATGGCACTAGCATGGATGGAAGACATAGTGAAGGAACACACAGAACCATTGTGCTGCTTAGTGTAAGGAATTTATGTTATTATGTTAACTGAGTAGCTGACCACTGGATTTAGAAATCAAACCTGTTATTGCAAGCTAAGACATTAAGATGTAAACAGAAAGCTTTGCTGCAAAGCATCAAGATACAACTAACAAAGGAAAGTTAAGTGAAAACAAGTTCCAAAGGAGTAGCCATGTTAGTCTAGGTCAGCCAAACAAACAAGGAGTCCTGTGGCACTTTTAAAGACTAACAAATGTATTTATCGCATAAGCTTTCATGGGAGAAGTGTCTGACAAAGTGGGATTTTCTCCCACAAAAGGTCATGCAATAAATAAATTTGTTAGCCTTTAAAAATGCCACAGGACTCCTTGTTTGTTAAATGAAAACAATTTACTGTTAAGTGAGGGCAGTTTACAGTGATGGCTCTGCCAGAAAGCCATTAATAAGAGAAGGTCTTGCTCTGGTAAACAGGTTGATGGGGGCAGGGGGAAAGTGGGAGGGAGGAGGCAAGGTAACAGAGAGGGCAAAGGAGCCTTGAACATCTCATTGGTCAGAACTGTATTTGGTAATCAAATAACTCATAACGAACATGGGCAGTCTAATTATATGCTGTATATTAAGTATAATCTAATCATGTAACCTGCATATTAAGGATAGTCGAACCATGTAGGGATTTATGCATAATGGAACCTGTGGCATTATGTATATTGTATCTGCATATTTGAAAGGCATACATATTTTTTGAACATAGCTGTCCCCTGGCTGGAGCGGGGCCCAGGGCCAACTGGCCTAGGTAGGGCCCCGCCCCCACCCGCCCCTGCTGGAGGGGAGGCAGGCCACTCCACCCCAGGGAGCCAGACCGGGTGGTAAGCCTGCTCCTGACCCGGCAGCAGCAGCCACCAGTGGGGGGAGCCGGCCACAGCCAGGACCCCAGGCTGCTGCGGCCAGTGCCCCAGCTGGGGATCTGGGGGTGGGGAGGGCTAGCCCAGTGGCCGGGCTTAGTGCTCCCACCTCGCCCTGCTGCCTTTGGCTCCCTGCCGAAGGCGGCGGGGAATAGGGAAGAGTGTGGCCAGGGGGCCCACGTAACCGCGGGGCCCGGGGCAATCGCCCCGTTCACACCCCCAACCCCCAGGGACGGCCCTGCTTTTGAACCCTGTATTCTGGGCTTACTTATACAGGTTCAGGCAGGGTATGGCTACTCCCTGCTAGATTGGATGTAAAAGGAGGAACAAGCAACCTGATTAAAGACAGCATCTACCCATTCCACTCCTGAGTGGGTCTGATCCTTTCGTCTAACACATAGGACTGTGGCAATTCCTGATTAAGAACAGAGATTAAGTCCGTATGCAAATATTTTAAAAAGAGCACTACATCTGCCCAAACCGAGAATCTTGGATATTTATACCACTCTGCTGTGAAGATATACAAAGACTGAGGGGATGGGCAGTTCTCTATAAATGCCAGTCCCTCTCCTGTTTTCATTTCCACTCCAAGGCAAGAGTCACACACTAAAGCTAATCTTTCATCTTTCAACTGGCTACCATGCTGCATATGTTCTCTTTGGTTCCATGTCAGGCTGATGCAATTCCTTGTATCACTAGATTTTCAGAAAGACACACCCTCTCACTCATCTTGGATCGTTTCATTTATACAGTGCACAGGTGTGCATGGCAACTACAGGCAAATAAAACAGGCAATTCCCTGCCCTAAGGAATTTACTATCTAAACAGATACAACAGAAGTGACAAAAAACACAGGGCAGTGGAAGGAGGCATGAGAAGTTGTAAATTACAGTGATGAAAGATCACAAGACCTGCTCAGTGGTACATGGTTACTTGTCGGTTCTCCACACCAGTGATTACATTACAAAACTGTATCTAAATGAAATCAACGGCAAAACTTCTGCTGACTTCAACACCACCAGAATTTGGTCCAGCATTCTGTATGAACACCAATGTGGAGAATAGCAGACAAAGGCTAATCAAAAGAAATGGATATTGAGAGAGGTTTGAAAGAGAAGAGTTAGGCAGCATGGCACACAGGGTCCAGAATGTTCAGCCATGAGAAAATCTACAGTTGTCACTTAGGGAAAACTAACGGAGCAACAAGGCAAGCTGAATGAGAAGCCCGCAAGGCACTAATGATAGCAGGGGGCAATCAGAGACAAGAGGTCAAATTCTGTTCCTACTCACACCACGCATTAACTTCAGTGGAGTTACCCAACAGACTGTGAAGTCAAGGAGGGGAGAGAGCGGGACACACATTTGTCTGTAATAGCGGGGAGGAAGATGTGTTGGCAACCTTGAGGGGTGCCACAAAAAAGAGGGAGAGGCCACAGACTGCTTTAGTAAAAATGTTTTAAAAATACTTTGGAGCAGAAATCAAACTAGGAAAAGAAAAACAAAAAACTATTCAATGAGACTAAAATTATCTTACTATCTTTAAGGTGTCAGTTTTCCTCTTGAAAGAAAATGTAAATATAGTGGCAAAGGGGAAATGTTTACAAATGCAATTGTGTTGTGCATAGAGGAATGCAAAATAATTTAACTGACAACAACATAAAAGAAAATTCCCCAGATAGGAGGGAAATGTCAAACCAAGGATCCTTGGAACAGGTTGGATAGGGGCAAAAAAGCCCAACAGGAAATATAATCCTAATAGGATCTTAAAAATCATAAACAGAAGATAATAATCAGCTATGTGTTCTCTTCTCCAAAGAGTCCAGAGGGAGTTTCCATGATACAGTGGAGGCATCAGGGAAAAGACCTCAGCTGCATCAAACATCACCATGGGAATTAGTACCATCTGCTACACAAAGCAGGCAAGGAGGAGGAAGGATGGGGGGGGGGGAAGCACACACTGAAACTTACTAATAGAAGCCACAGTTCTACAAAGTGAGAGCCGCTCCTGGGAGGCCATCAATGCCATGACAAGAAAATGGGCAAGCACAGGATTACACCAAACATGGAAAACCAAGTTGATACAAATCTTGAATTATAATAAAATCTTGACGGAAAAAGTCTGTAAGGAGAATGGGCCAGTTTTTCTGCTGGTATATTTTGGCAGAAATCCATTGAAGTCCATGGCACTACCAAGATTTACTACAGCTGCAAATCTGGCCAAATGATTTTGTTTCCCTGTATTGTATATTATGAATTTGGCAGGATGAGGTTCTTTTAAAGGTTCTAGTCAGCAATAGCACTATTGTAGAGGTTCTCTTCTTTATGTAGATGTCATGTTTACTGCCAGAAAATCAGGATCTGTAGTTCACACTTTCTTTAATGGAAGTAGCACAACACAAACATGTAGAGCCAAATTTTACTGGCCTTGCTCATGTGAATAGTCTCAGTGATATTAATGGGAGCAAGGACCACCTACTCCCCCTCGCCCCCAACATAGTAGGCCTTCCTATCCCAAGTAGTCCTAGGGACTTTAATGGAATTATTGACATGAATAATGTGAGCAAAACTTGCATCTTAATGCTGAACTTGCTAATGTCACTATACAGACTGCAGCAATTGATAAGAAAACTATATGCGTTTCATTCAGTCCAGCAATACAAATGATCACAAAAAAAGCACAGCTCACCAAAAAGAAAACTTAATATAAGTTTGAATTAAGATCTTAGTTACAATAGGTAGCCTCCTATGGATAACTGAAAAGTGACAGCATAAACCATTTACTCCAGACTACAAACTTTGTGTGTGTGAATCTGATCCTTGATCATGGGCTCTAGCCTATCAATAATAACAAATGCTATTAATGTTTACCGTACCTAGCACCAGGCTTCTACACCACTAGTGCCCCATGGGCAAACTTGTAGCATTCATTGCTTTGGACATCAGAGTCAAGTACAGTGTTTGTAATTTTTAAAAGGGCTCAGCCATGTTCTGATTGTTAGTAGCCACGATTATGTCCAAGCCCAAGATGAGTGTAATCACATGGGTATGAACAGGTAATGAAACTCCTGAAGGATCAGCTTGCCACCACCATCCCAATGTAAAGTCTACTGCAAGTGTCTAGGCATTATTTCACCTTCCTCAAAAGCATCAAGTACTGTCCACTTCCAGCGGCAGAATAACAAACCAATGTCTGATCCAACAGGGCAAGTTTTATGGGAAAGGCTCAAAAAAGGTCAAGTGCAATCAAGGATTTTATTTTCAAGCACCATGGTTGGAACTGAAGAAAAATCCCTATCTGAATACTCCCAAAATTTGAGAGGAATCAAAATTTGAACTCTAACTGGATCCTAATCAATCTATGGTCCTGCACCTCCCAAACCTCAGAGTGTTTCGAATCTAGAGCTGAATTTTGTGTCATGGGCACATCTCCATCCAATACATACCCTAGTTTAATTCCTCATGAGACAGAGCTCTTGCTTTGTAACCTTTGTCTTCACTAAGGAAAAAAGGCGAGTTCTTACCTCAAGTAAGCTAATATTTGGTATCTAACATGAGGTATAATCCTAGTGAAGACAAGCTAGTTGTCTTATTACCATGTTAGCAGGTAAAGGCAGATCTCAGGCTCCCTGCCAGTATTTATCTCAACCTGCTAACACATTTGAAAGTGACCAGTTGCTTTTTTCTCCACTACAATTTCACCTCGTTAGTTACCACGTGTTAGTTAACTTGAGGTAAGAACATAAGCCATCTTGTATCAACCTAGTTGTGCATGAATCTATACTTAAATTTGTCTCTCTGTGATGCAAGCACCTTGTTACAGCAATGCATAACACCTCCTCCCTGAGCAGCACTGAGCCAGGTTTGACATACTTAGGTTTATGCAACGCAAGAGTAGACATTTTGTAAAAGGGTAGCCATGTTAGTCAACCCTAACAGTCCTCCAGAAGCTGTGCCACAATGCCCAACATTGACTGCTCTGATCACAACTATGAACCCTATTGCCCCATGGTCATGAAAACTGGAAGACACCCCCTCCCTTTTAAAACACTGAGAACTTTTTCAGTGCCTTTTCCTGATTGTTCAACTTGGCAGCAGACCTAGCAGCTCTCAGGGTCAATCCTTGGGGAGAGCGGGGCCCAGAGCCATTCAGCCTGCGGGCCACCCCCACCCCACCCCTACTCCCCCCACACTCAAGGGGGAGGCTGGCCCGCTCCACCACCAGGGACCCTGGCCGCCCCCCCCCCCCCAGGACCCAGAGCCGCCGCCACCGGCAGGAACCGGCCTCAGCTGAGGCCACAGAGCAGAGGCCGACATCGATAGGAGTGGGACCCGGCCATGGCCGGGAACCCAAGACCACCGCCGGGAGCCAGCCCCAGCCATGGCTAGGAACCCGAGGCTCCCACCAGGAGCTGGACCCAGGCCTGGCCACGGCCAGGACAGGCAGCAGGAGCAGGGGCGGGCTGGCCAGAAGCAGGGCTCTGCCCTGCCCCGCTGAAGGCAACAGGGCGGGGGATAGGGCTGCATGGCAGTGGGGGGCCCATGAAACCACAGGGCTCGGGACGATCGCCCCGCTCGCCCCCCTCAAAGGACGGCCCTGGCAGCTCTCTATTGTTGCATGCATCTGCCCAGCTGACCCTGCTCGCTACACACTCCAGGCATGCGAAGACTGGAGATATTGGATCTCCTGGTCCTGTGGGGAGAAAATGCTGTGGAGGCACAGCTAAGGACCAGCCACAGATATATGGACATCTACAAGCAGATTGCATGTGGGATGCTGAGAAGGGGAATAACTGGGACCAGCAGTAGTGCTGTGTGAAAGTGAAGGAACTGCAGCAGGCATATCAAAAGGGCAGGGAGGAATCCAGCACTAAGCTGCAGACCTGCCACTTTTACAGAGATCTGCATTCCATACTTGATGGAGATCCCCCACACCCCACCCCCTTGCAGACCTTTCTTGATACTTCTGAGGAGCCTGAGCTAGAGGCCCCTGCTGTGAACAATGAAGTGATTGAGGAGGATTGGAGAGATGCAACTGGGAGCAGGGAGGTTTCCATCTACGCTGTGAGCCAGAGCTTGTTTGAGACTCCACTGGTCTAGTCAGTCCCAGCCCACAGCAGCGGAGGAAACTTTGGGTACATGTGTAATTGTGTTTCCCGTTACAGTTCTGTCCTGACAGCACTCCCAACCTACCAGTACACAGACAACAGAGTCCTGTGGCACTTTTAAAGACTAACAGATTTATTTATCGCATGAGCTTTCATGGGAGAAAATCCTATCTTCAAAGCATCTGACGAAGTGGGATTTTCTCCCACGAAAGCTCATGCGATAAATAAATCTGTTAGTCTTTAAAAGTGCCACAGGACTCTGTTGTCTTTCTACAATAGACTAACACGGCTACCCCTTTGGAATTTGACTACCAGTACACAGTTACTGACTTTTCATTAACTCACTTGTCCTAGAAAAGGTAGCAGTACAGTAAAGAGAGGCAGTGTTATCTGCTTTTTATTCCCCTGTGGAATTAGGCCAGAGGAGAGGGAGAAACAGGCAGAGCAGTTTGTTTATGTATACAGGGATGTTCCTTGAATTCTCCTGAGACCTCAATGAAATTTTCATGGAGGTACTCTGCAATCCTCTGCCGAAGGTTTCTAGGGATGGCAGCCTTATTCTTCTTCTGCGGTAGGACACTTTCCCATACCACTGGGCAATAACTCTGGCAAACACCATTTCAGTACACAGGCTAGCAGTATGTGCACTCCTTGCCTTTGTTACCCCAGGAATGAGATATCAGCTGCAATCACTACTACCGGCGGAAAATGGTGCCAGTATTTAGTGCCATTGCCTCCTCTGTTCACAGATCCATGCAATCAAGCAATTCCCACCTCATTTTCCACTCCCCAGTGGGCCATACTCACCACTGTTAATGGGAGTGGAGCAGCGCACAAGCACTTCAAAGCAGAAGTGTGAATAGCCATGTCTTGTTTAAAAAACGTCAGGGGAGGAAAGGAAGGGAGTTCTGAATCTTAACTTTCTCTTCCATTGTGACATACTGACAATGGTACTTCGGTGTTTTATTGGCAGCTGCTACTATTACGACCTTGAGAAGTTCCCCCTTCACAGCTGTGGAATATCTGACCCAGAGAAGGAGGAGAAAGAAGAGGACTTAGGATGACATGTTTGATGAAATCCTATGAGCCAGTACTGCATCAGAGTGTGAGCAATGGGCCTGAGGGTCAACATTGCAGACAGCTTGGAGAAGGAAAGAGCAGACAGGAGAAAGTTCCAGAAGGAAAAAGAGGGTGATACACAAGGATTTAATAAAACCTCTCCAGTAGCAGACACAAATGCTGCAGACATTTGTGGACCTACACGTTCAACAGTTCCAGGCTCACCTCCCTCTGCAGTACATTGCAGCACCTCCCTACATTCGCCCTCAACATTTCACACGACTTTGGGGCTGCTGCCTGACCCTATCACATGACCCCGGCAGAAGAGCGTAAAGACAGTCACTGTTTCATATACACTGAAAGCCACGGTTGGGATATGTGTAGCTGAAGTGGACATGAATGTTCTTTCCCTTTCATAAGTTCCTTTCTATTAATTTATGAAGTGTTTAATGTATTTGCTTTTAAATTGCACAGATTTTTCTTTTCACTGATTGGTACAGAATAAAAATGTGGAACATATTTTATCTTCATTAGTTCATAGCATGAGCTGCAAAGTGCCTACCAGTTCGGAAAGCAACCAATTACTTGTTACTGTACAGTATAACTCATAGGATTAGTGACAAAAAGCGTAATAATCATCAGTGTACAGCAAAGCACCACAAAATTAATAGCCGCATTGACAGTGTAATATTCATAGATGTACACCAAGCACCATACAACTCCTAACAGGCCCCAAAACAGCAGGGCCAGATACAGCACAGCACAATGCAGTACTGTGGCTCATTTTTAGACGGCTCTTTTAAAGCCTTCCTGAGACATGTAGCTCCACATTCAGCTCTTTTAACAGCCCCGTGTCTAGCTGTTCAAACTCACCCCACACTGCTACACCTCCGCCCTCCATCTCAGCAGCAATTTTTCCCCCATGCTTTGAAAATATTATGCGGGACACAGCAGGCAGCTATAACCATTGGGATTTTTTTTCCACTAAGATCCAATCTTGTGAGTAAACAACACCAGTGTCCCTTCAATCTACCAGAAGTGCATGCAGCAGTCATTCTGCACCTGCTGAACCGGTAGCTGAATTTTTCCTTGGGTCTGTTAAAGTAGCTGGAATACAGCTTCCTGTGCCAGAGGAGCAAGGGGTAGGCCGGGTGGGCCAGGATTATTATTGGCATACCACATTCCTAATGATAACCAGCCAGTCAGTCAATAAAGTCCCTGCTTGTAGTCTTCTGAATAGTATAAGTTCATCAAGATGCAAGTATCATTCACCTTCCCTGACCAGTCACTGCCGATGTCAGTGAATCATCCCTGGTGATCCAACAATGCTTCCATAGCCTTAGAAAAATAGCCATTTAGAATCCTAGAATCATAGAATCTTAGGGCTGGAAGGGATCTCATGAGGTCATCTAGTCCAGCCCCCTGCTAAAAGCAGGACCTCTCCCACTAAATCATCCCAGCCAGAGTTTTGTCTAACCGGGCCTTAAATGTTTCCAAAGATGGAGATTCCACCACCTCCCTAGGTAACCCATTCCAGTGCTTCACCACTCTCCTAGTGAGAAAGTTTTTCCTAATATCCAACCTCGACCTCCCCAGCTGCAACTTGAAACCATTGCTCCTTGTTCTGCCCTGTTACTACTGCGAACAGCCTAGCTCCCTCCTCTTTGGAGCACCTCTTCAAGTACTTGTAGGCTGCTATCAAATACCCCCTCAATCTTCTCTTCTACAGACTAAATAAGCCTGGTTCCTTCAAGTCTCTCCTTGTAAGTCATGTGCCCCAGCCACATAATCATTTTCTTTGCCCTCCGCTGGACTCTTTCTAATTTGTCAACATCCTTTCTGTCTAGGTCTCCCTGAAATCTGTCCCTGCCCTCCAGCGTCTTTCCCCCCAGCTTGGTGTCATCCGCAAACTTACTGAGCGGGCAATCTATCCTATCATCCAGATCATTAATGAAGATGTTGAACAGAACCAGCCCCAGGTCTGACCCATGGGGAACTCCACTCATTACTGGTTGCCAACTAGACATTTCTGTTGATGTGTTCTGTGGAAATGTGATCTGGTGCCAAAATAAGGATACATACACCACCTATTGCTCCACTACAGAACAGGAACACCATTGCTGCAAATCCATCCACTAGATCCTGCACATTGCATAGCAGGAGATGATTAATGGCATAATGGCACAATGGTAGCAATCTGACATTGCAAATTTCCACAGTGAAATTGCCACTCGCTTCTCCACTGTCGTTATGGCTCTCTGTTGGGTGTCCCTGAGTTGAATGGCTGGAATGAGATTGGCACACTGATCCAAGAAAGTGGCCTTGCACATCCAAAAGTTCTGAAGCCACTGCTCATCATCCCAAGCCTGCATTATGATTTGATCCCAGCAGTCAGAGCTCATTCCTCACGCCCAGAAGTGGTGCTCCACCATCTGTAGCTTGTCCGTGAACACCAGCTACAACCTTGAATCGATTCTCACTATGTTTCACGGCAATCTGTCTGCTGAGAAATAGCCATGTTTCCTACTGGTTTGGGTCTTCCAAAAGTTTTGCAAATACCAAAGGATCATGCGTCCTTTGCTTGCAACGCTTATGATAATAGTGCAGAACCGTATAGGGACCACATTTCTGTCAGAGATGGTGGACAGGGAGGAGGAAGGCTGTGTGAGTTTGTGGGATTTTGAAAAAAAGCACAAAATTCTGGGCTATATATTACATTATGGGATGGAGACAGTTGCACAGTGGGAAACTGTCCCCTTGCTCCAGTCCTCACAATCTCCACCCTGTCAATTCGTTTCAATCCCCATCAAGCAAAAGATGCCGCACTGGATAGAGGCGGGTTGCACATTGGGATTCCTACCCACAATGCACTGCATATCAGCAAAAGAATTCCTGGTGAACGCATGCAGCACCGACCTAAGGAGCCAAGTATGCAAGCACACAGTCTACTAACTGAGGCTGCGTTTTGCCAACATAACTTGCGTTGGCCAAAGTTTGTAGCATGGACATGGCCTAAGTTTGCTGAGGAGAACGAGAGGGTTTCTTCCTCTGGAACCAGCTATTTTATAAATCAAACTACAGAATTCAATGCTCTTTAGATGAAATGTCCATTCCTCATTAGGAATTAAATAAATCCAATTATACTGGACTTTTCAAATACCAAATACATTACTACTTGGGCATTTAGTGAGTCCTAATCTAAATACCATGGGAGCCTGCAGGGCAGCTCAAAGGAAGTCAGGACAGTCAGGTGACAGAGCCAGTTCTCTGAACTGTCAGAGCTGCCACTACAGAGTAGACAGGAGAACTTGGGGGCTGCACTGGGAAGAGCAATAAAATGGGAGCAGCCATTACATTAACAGTTGCGGTCTAAGCTATCATAGCACCACTAGTGACTGACATAGGGGAGGAATAACACAGATCATTTGCTCAGAACAAGTTCCCTCCAAATACTGGTGTGAATGCCTATGCACTGTTGGGAGTCATATAGTATAGATGGGAGGTGTGTTACAGGCACAATAGCAAGGCTACGTTGCGGGGAGCCTGACAAAGTGTCACTAGGGTATGGCCCCACGATACACAGGAGAGAGTTACTGAAGACCAGACCATGAGGCAGTGTCAGGAGATTGAAACAGGCCGTTCTTTTGTCACTGTCAAGTCAAACAACTGCAGACCAAGAAGCTGCATAATCAAACGACCAAATGATTGCCTCTTTTCACCATAGCAGGAAATCAGGAAGAAGAATGACTTTTCAGTTAAAATAAGTCTAAAACCATGTCTGAATACCCCTGCATTTTGGAGAACGTGGAAACTGAACCCATGTCTAGATCTGAATTTCACAGGGGAAAAAGAAAGTTCTGACTAAAGCACCCCTGCAGGAACGGGCTCCAAATGTTGTAGTTCAAACCCATCTCTAGCTCCAACCAACTGAAAACTACTTGCCTTGTATCAATGCGGTGCACACGTAAACGAGGGAAACAGGATGTGGCAAAACGAACAGAATCATTTCAATTTTATTCTGAATCAATACTCTGCCAGCGTCCATACCGTATATGGAGCACTTCCCCTGCAGGTGCAAGAGGTTTCTGCAGGATCTGCTCTTGCATGCAGCATCCCACAGACTAAAACTTTAATAGATGCAACGGTTGATTAGCTGATTTTTTTTTTTCCGGTGAGGGGAGCAGGAAGAGGAGGTGGGGAGGAAGACACATGAGCCTCGACTTTTTTCTTTTTAGAGATGCTTCTGAAAGGACTGGCTGTATAGTTCTGATGTGGTAATTTAGCAAACCATAACTAGGTTTAAGTGAAAGTCTGAACAGAGTAAAGCCTCAATGCATTTCATGTGGGAATAAGCCTATTCTCCGAGTAGGGGAAGTATCGGAGGATTGATTTTAGAGACCCAGACTGAGCAGATGATGTGACACATGACAGTGCCAACAGCTCTAACACAGTGCAGGCCTGTGGTGTGACTGCCATACTGCAACCATGGTGAGCATTAACCAAAAAAAAGAAAAACAAATCTAAGATTAAGGGGATCGGGCCAGAAGCCATGCACATGGCAACCTAACAGATCACTACAAAACACACAGTTGGCGTCACACAGCAGTGATATAAAAGGTAGGCCCAAAGGCATTGTTCATTATATATACAAATTATTTTCCCCCACCCCCAGCCTCCTCAACAGAGCTATTATTCAACAGCTACTCTGTAAACTAAGCCGTATGTAGTGGAATACATGGTGTTTAAGGCAGCCATTTGCCAGCAGAAACAGGAGCTGGTGATCTGTGGATAAACACCATTTCATTCACAGAGGAGTGCTTGCTTTCAAAATGCCCTCGTTTATTCCCCTCTTCGGTACATCTTGGAGCAAAAGATCTTGCCTTATTTCTATGAAAGCTTGAGGAAAATGTTTGTGAGCCCTATTACTCAGTAGAGATTTAGTTACCATACTCAGATTCCCACACATCCCCTTTTTAATTCATACGATTTCAGTTAAAACAACCCTTTTCAAACTGTATGTCTCCAGACCACTGTAATGTCTTGTCTTTGGTCAGAAACTTGCAACTGTATATTCCACAAAGGCTAGGAGTACCCCATAAACCACTTCTGTTTTTCTGACGCACCAGGGAGTCAACACAAAAGGTCTTAGGACATGTGACGAGAACTAATTTGTGCATGATGAACGGAGTGGAAAATGTGAAGACCAAGAGCCTTGACCTATTGATTGGAATCAGACATGTCAGTGGTTCTAATCCTAGACAGTTCAGTAAGTGACCTTGGATAAGTCACTTGATTTCCATGTGTCTTAAGCAACCATAAAAGTAGGCAAAAGTAGATACCTTTTCTGGAAAAAAAAAAAAAAAAAAAACAAGCTCCCATGTTGTTGAATAACTTATTGAAAGATAATACGTTATGATGACAACAAAGAGGCCCTCTCCAATCCAGTTTGGGATTTCCCTTTATTAACACAGCCAAGAAGGGCCAGCTAATAAAATCTGCACTTTGTACACTGCTTTTTTTATCTTCAGACAACTTTACAAATATGAATTGATCTTTACATACATCCCATGCAACAGGGAAGAAGCATTATTTCTATTCCATAAATGGAGACCCTGAGGCAGAAAAAGGCTAGGGCTAGTTTAAAAATGTGAACCCTCAAAAGGCTCAAAATCCAGAAGACAAATAAAAGAATCCAAAAATTACTATTTTAAAAAAACCTTGTGATTTTTTAACACTGAGGGTTGGCAAATACTGCAGCTCCCATACAGGTATCAAGTACGGCACGATAATATAGGACAGAATGGGGGCTTCACCAACTTATTCCATCCACACTGTATCACCATTCTCACTTCTGTGTCCCTCAAGTTTGTCATCCAGCCCTCCTCAGCACTCTCTATCCTTTTCAAGATAATGGCAAGTTTGAAATCCAATACCTCTGGTGGGGTCTAGGCAGGTCCAGGTCTCCTGACTTTAAGCCCTTCTTCTTTAAAGACCATATCTGGGGCCATTAAGGAAACCCAGGCCAACCCATTCCACTGGATTCCAGCTCAGGTCCCTTGTTTGAAAGAGCCAGAACCAATCCTTATCAGTCCCTTCCTGCTTCCTGAGCTACCTTCTACCTCTTCTCTTTTACAGGCTTCCCCTTCTTCTAACCCTACATCTCTCTCTTTGAAGTGTTGGCTTCTCAGGCAGCCTCTCACCAGTGTGCTGGGGGGAATCCTCTCTCTACAATCTTTCTACTTCTCTGGCAGCTGCCTTTCTCCTCAGGAGTTTCCCCTGAACTTAGGTCCTTAACCTTTTACTAAGCCTAAGTGCTTCCATACCTAATCATTTGCCTCATCATTACTCAGTGAGTTAATTACTCTGAAGTGAATTCAAGCTGCCTCATTCCTTCTTGTGGAGCCTATCACAGGTAGGCTGGTCCCCTGACTCCTTTAGAGGGTCAACTACCATCTTACAGGCCCCCAAAATGCAGGCACCAAAAATCAGTGGTCATTTTTATACAATGTGAATGTAAATGATGTGCTTATGGCAGCAGAGAGATTCACAGCAGATCCAGGATTAGAATTTAGCAGTTCCTGGCTCCCAGTCTTGTGCTCAGCCCATTAAACCATGCACTCTCCCCTGCCTCATAAATGGAACAAACTTAGTTGCGCTTTTGTGTGACAACTTGGGTGCAGAATTGAATTAACACTTTTCACAATGGGATAGATAAACCTAGCACTGGTTTTAACTGGAGTATATAATGGTAACATCTTCATTCCAGCTATGTCACCACTCACAGTAAAAAAGTTAGCTCCAGTAGGAGCTTCCATTTCTTTTGGTAAATATTTACTGATTTTTTTAAAAGGTCTTAGAAGTGAAAAAACTGAGACCCTTCTATTCAATCCAGATGAGCAAGTAACTGTGCAGGCTTCCTCAGCACAGCTCCGCCAGTGAAGTTCAAACTTGACCCTGAGTCCTCTTATTTCAGTGGTGGGCCTCTCCTCAGAGGCTAGCAATACTACTGAACTGAAACACACTGTACATCTATATAGTAAACACTGAAGGAATATACCAAAGCTCATCCTCTCCTTTTAAAGCACAGCTCTTGATCATCAGAGGTCTACTATTATCATTTAGACCTGTGAAGTGAGTCGGGGGTCTTGGTCTAGTTCTCTGTGGTCAAAATCCACATCACTAAAAACACTACTACTGGCATTAACTGGACTCCTTGTTGGCAGTTTCACCAGAGAAGCAGAGGACTTTAAGGACCATGGGAGATAGAATATCTTCTTTCTGTCTATCACTCCCTCTGGGGTGGGTGGGAGAATCTTGCCCTACCACTACTCAGACCAATTCGGCAAATAAACAGAGAAACCAGACACCAGCAAAAGCTTCCACAGAGGCACATTTCTTACTGACAAAAGATTTTCTCCCCCTCCCAAATCCCAGAGCTCCTTCTTGAATAAACTTGAATAAACTCAGTGCCAGGGCACTGAGCAGGGAATATATCCCATGTGTCCTGACTCCCCGTGCCCAAGAGCTCCAACCACTACACACATTCTTTCCTAGCCCTACAATGCCATACTGCAGCTTCCATTTATGTTTCCAGGGAAGGCACATTCTGAATTGTCAAACAGATTTTCCTGCTAAACTGACCAGAGAAAGAAGAGGTAGGGGGTCTCCTCTGGCAGGTATTTGCATTTGACCCCAAATTTCCAGTATGAATGATGTGCTCCGAATTCAAAGAGGGTGGGGTCCTGGTTGCTAAGCTTTCCAGGGGCATGGTCTGAGAAAAGAAAGGTGTCTCCTTACAGAGTTTCTAAATGTCTTATGGTAAGCAGATAGTATCACATTATCTACCTTTTGCAGGTGTCATGCAGGGGTCAGAGGTCTGCTCCAGTTTAAAAGCTCTGCTTTCAATGGAAATGTCAACAGTCGGGCCATGGAGTTTGTAAGAGGGGAGGGGACAAAAAGAGAAAAATAAAGACTTCATGGGATCCCTTTCAAATAAAAGTTCCTAGCAGTGATCTCTGGTATTTCACTTCTGTCTACAATACATTCAATTCAGCATCAAATTCTATTTCTTTTTTCCTGCATTTTTTTAGGCGCTGGCTTTTTATTTCTCCATTGCAGCATGGTGTTTAGTTTTTTTGGAGACAAGTTGGACTCCTATTTCAGATGCGTATCAGCATATGGAGAGAGGAGATGAAGTTCTCATTTTTATGTCACTATGCAAATACAGGATCTCACCCCAAACAATCCCTAATGCATCTCAAGCACCTGCTGATAGGACCTGCAAATGCTGTGCTTCTAAGGGTACAATTCTGAATCAATGAAGTCAATAGGAGCAGGACCTAAAACTTCCAGGAAAGATCTGGATCTAAACATCCTACATGTGTGCTCTAGTTTGGTGTATTAGAATTAGGGGGTTAATCTTATTCTGTTGCTAAAATTCAGATCTGAAAAAAATCCATCTTGTGTCTTCCACTGAGCCCATCATACAGGTATGTGAGCAGCAAACAGGGACATACGTTCATAGAATCATAGAATAATAGGGTTGGAAGGGACCTCACGAGGTCATCTAGTCCAACCCCCTGCTAAAAAGCAGGACCACTCCCCCTAAACCACCCCAGCCAGGGTTTTGTCTAACCGGGCCTTCAAATCACCAAAGATGGAGATTCTACCACCTCCCTAGATAGCCCATTCCAATGCTTCACCACCCTCCTAGTGAGAAAGTTTTTCCTAATATCCAACCTTGACCTCCCCAGCTGTAATTTGAAACCACTGCTCCTTGTTCTGTCCTCTGTTACCCTCGAGAACAGTCTAGCTCCCTCCTCTTTGGAGCAACCCTTCAAGTAGTTGAAGGTTGCTATCAAATCTCCCCTCAGTCTTCTCTTCTGTAGACTAAATAAGCCTAGTTCCTTCAGTCTCTCCTCATAAGTCATGTGCCCCAGCCCCCTAATCATTTTTCTTGCCCTCCGCTAGACTCTTTCTAATTTGTCCACATCCTTTCTGTAGTGGGGAGCCCAAAACTGGACACAGTATTCCAGATGCAGCCTGACCAGTGTCGAATAGAGGGGAATTATCACATCCCTCGATCTGCTGGCAATACTCCTACTGATTCAGCCTAATATGCCACTGGCCTTTTTCGCAACAAGGGCACACTGTTGGCTCATATTCATCTTCCGGTCCACCATAACTCCCAGGTCCTTTTCTACAGCACTGCTACTATGCCGACACTGGTCAGGCCGATCGGTCCACAGCCTGTAGCAGTGCATGGGATTTTTCCGTCCTAAGTGCAGGACTTTGCACTTGTCTTTGTTGAACCTCATGAGGTTTCTTTCGGCCCAGTGTTCCAATTTGTCCAAGTCTCCCTGGATCCTGTCCCTGCCCTCCAGAGTATCTACCATTCCCCCCAACTTGGTGCCATCCACAAACTTACTAAGCACGCAGTCTATTCCATCATCAAGATCATTAATGAAGATGTTGAATAGAACCGGCCCCAGGACCGAGCCCTGGGGCACTCCACTCATTACCGGTTGCCAACCAGACATTGAGCCATTGATTCCTACCCGCTGAGCCCGTTGATCTAACCAGTTTTCGATCCACCTTACGGTCCACTCGTCCAACCCATACTTCCTTAACTTGCCAACGAGAATGCTGTGGGAAACCGTATCAAAAGCCTTGCTAAAGTCAAGGTATACCACGTCAACGGCTCTTCCCACATCCACAAATCCAGTCATCTCATCACAGAAGGAAATCAGGTTGGTCAGGCACGATTTGCCCTTGGTGAATCCATGTTGACTGTTCCTGATCACTCTATTTTCCTCCAAGTGTTTCAGGATGGATTCCTTGAGGACCCGCTCCATGATTTTCCCAGGGATTGAGGTGAGGCTGACCAGTCTGTAGTTCCCCGGATCCTCCTTTTTCCCTTTCTTAAAGATAGGTACTATATTTGCCTTTTTCCAATCCTCCGGGACCACCCCCGTTCGCCATGAGTTCTCAAAGATAATGGCCAGCGGCTCTGCAATCACTTTCCCCAACTCCCTCAGCACCCTCGGATGCAGTTCATCCGGCCCCATGGACTTGTGCACATCCAATTTCATTAAGTGTTCCCTAACCTGACTTTCCATCACCGAGGGCCACTCTTCTCTCCATTCTGCATTACCCCGTGTAGTAGCCTGGGAGCTGGCCCTCCCTGTGAAGACTGAAGTAAAAAAAGCATTGAGTACTTCAGCCTTTTCTGCATCATCCACCACGAGGATGCCTGCCCCATTCAGTAAGGGACCTACACCACCCCTGATCCTTTTCTTGTTGCTGATATACTTATAGAACCCCTTTCTGTTATCCTTCACATCTCTTGCTAGCTGCAACTCCAATTGTCCTTTGGCCTTTCTGATTTTATCCCTGCAGTCCCGAGCAATATCTTTATACGCCTCCCTTGTCATCTGTCCAAGCTTCCACTTCTTGTAAGCTTCCCTTTTATGTTTCAGCTCCCCGCAGAGTTCCCTGCTAAGCCACGCTGGTCGCCGTCCACATTTGCTGTTCTTTCTGCACATCGGAATGTTGTCTTCCTGTGCCTTTAACAGGGTTTCTTTAAAATACAGCCAGCTGTCTTGGACACCTTTCCCCTTCAGATCAGCCTCCCATGGGACCCTGCCCATCAGCTCCCTAAGGGAGCCAAAATCTGCTTTTCTGAAGTCCAGGGTGTATGTTCTGCTTCTTTCCTTCCTTCCATTGATCAGGATCCTGAACTCTACCATCTCATGGTCGTTGCTGCCCAGGTTGCCATTTACTTCTACTTCCCCGATCAATTCTTCTCTGTTTGTGAGCAATAGGTCTAGAGGTGCAAGGCCCCTAGTTGGTTCCTCCAGCATTTGTACTAGGAAGTTGTCCTCAATATTCTCCAAAAACTTCCTGGATTGCCTGTGCACTGCTGTATTATCTTCCCAGCAGATGTCAGGATAATTGAAGTCCCCCATAAGAACCAGGGCCTGCGACGATCTGGAAACTTCTGTTAGTTGTCCATAGAACGCCTCATCCACCTCCTCTTTCTGGTCTGGCGGTCTGTAGCAGACACCCACCACAACATCCCCCTTGTTGCATTCTCCCCTAAACTTAACCCACAGACTTTCAACCATCTTGTTTCCACACGTTCCCAAAGCCAACCACTGGAGGCTAAATCCATCCTCAGGTACACTAATAAGGAATGTAATTTAGGATTGAATTTACCCCTAGAAAATCTACCCTTCACACTTTGTGAGTGTTGTTGTCACTGGGGGGAACCTAGGTTGTGCACAGTAGGTTTTATGCTCCACTCAGATTAAGGAAAAGAGTGGACTCCTTTTCTCACTCCCGTCTACCTAGTCTCCCATCAATGAATTGGCAGAGAGGTTTGCCCCATGGGGATATGAATGAGAAAGAGGAGATCTAACTCCCTTTCATGTTCATAGGATTTATGCACTTCACATAAAAGATTCCATAGTCTTTACAGTGGGGGGAGAAATATGGGAGTTGAAGGAGATTTTTGGAAACATGAATCCTAAGGAGCAGGTTTATCAATGCAGCTTTCCAGCAAGATTCTTGTGGTTTTTAATCCTCTGCCCTACACTATGCAGCATGAGACTTCTGACAGTCTTTTAGAATTAAGAACTTTACTTTTTAACCTAATCTCATTGATGTGTCTTACATTTAATATAGTTTTCTTTAAATTTTAGCACATAGCCCTGTGACAAATAGATAGAACTCCTGCTTTTCAATATTTATTGGCTGAAAATCTCAGATTTTCAGATCTCAGATGGGGCAGTATATTTCAATACTGTTTCCAGATGGTATAAAATAGGCATTTTTCAGCCTATAAAAAGTGTTTGTTCTTTTCCCTCTCACCCCCATGGTCCTTATGGAAGGAGACAAGGATAGGAGGGGGTCAACTACCTCACCATTCAGAGACTGATGGTTCCTGGAATTTCGGGCTCTGAATATTGCATGACAAAGCTATATTTACCTGGGGTGAGAGAGTGGTTCTGATGAAATAGCCCAAACAGAGAACTGGGAGTCAGGAATTCCCAAGTGGTATTCTTCTACAGCTGGATCTCCGGGGAGATTGACTATCATGGAGATTTGGAAGCAGAGTTGGCTTTTGGGGTAGGCAAAGCAGGCGCCTGCCTAGGGCCCCGAGCAGTAAGGGCCCCCTTCACTTACCCCAAAAGCCATGTCTGCCTCCCATCCTGCAGGATACGTGGTGTGGAGCAGGGGCTGGGGACAGTGGCGGAGTGCTGGGACAGTTTCAGGGCCCCTGGCGGGCTGCCGGGGCCATTGGGGGGGAGGGCTGGTCATGGGGAGGTGGGGCTACAGGGGCTTTGGGAGCCCCTAGTGGAGTGCTGGGGCTGGTAGGGGGGCTGGCCACAGGAAGCCGGGACTGTGGAGGGCCGGGGTCTCTGTCGGGGAGTTGGGGCGGGGGAGGGGTGCTGTTTCAGGGCACTGATGGGGATCCTGTAGGATAACCTAAGGGCCGCCTCTGTTTGGAAGGGTGGGTGACATAAAACAATATTCAGCCAGATATACAGCTACATTCTAGAGAAAGACATGAACTGGCATGTGACTAGGTGCCAGGAACTCCTGAAGTTTAATCCCACCTCTATATGGTCTTTCCCTCTATGCTTCAGCTTCCCCATCTTTAAAATGCCACAGAGACTTTGCTATGTCACAGGGGTTTTCATTATTGCTGTTTGAGGATTACAATGCTCGGAATGTGTAAAATGTCAAATAATGGTCCTCTCCCAAATCACAGGAAGCTGCTTAATTCATACATTTCCCTGCATTTAATTTCCTCCCATTCTGTAAATTCCCCATCTTCAAAGCATCTGATGAAGTGAGATTTTCTCCCACGAAGCTCATGCGATAAATAAATGAGTTAGGCTTTAAAAGTGCCACAGGACTCCTTGTTTGTTTTGCTGACGTAGACTAACATGACTACCCCTTGGGAACTTGCTTAATTCAAGGCACTGAAATTTTAACTAGGAGCTTTCTCAATTATGTCTGCACAGTCTGAGTATTCACCTTACACTGATTAAACACACAAGTCCTCTCCAGCATGCCATTCGCTCAGTGTAAAACACGGGAAGACTGGTATAAGCTTGTTCTGTGACTGTTCCAAAGTCCTGGGTCCAGATTGTACACATAAGGATCTTCCATAAAACTTCTCCTTCTCCCATTGTTCCAGTACATACACTGGAGCCTGTGGAGAGCCCTCTGTAGTGTTGAAGGGCAGACTGTGAAGAAGACAATACTGTCTTCTCTATTACCAACCTTGCAAAGGACTGGTAGTAAAGTTAGTGCAGCCTGAAGCCACAATACCTGGTCTGTGAACTGCCTCCACTACATGGAGCACTTTTCAAAGTGGCATTCTAGGCCAGAAGCTGATAGAGGAGTCCCTGCCACCATTGCTCGCCATGTTGCCAAGAATCCGGAAAGGAAGTAGGATGTTCTAGGTAGCTTGCCCCCGGCCCCTCCAGATCTGTCTTCTACCCTTTTCCCTGCCATCACCCACATCCACAAAGATAGGATCTGTAAGAAACGATGGGGGCTTCATAGAGTGCCCATTCACCTACACAGGGATTTGCACACAATCCATAATTTGGACCCAGGTCAGCAATTATGAAATGTCCCTAATACACTGTAATATCTTTTGTAAATAATACTGAGCTTCCATAAAACCTTCTTTCAGGTCAGGGCTTCAGTGAAATCTCAGCCCCTTAAATGATCTCTGTGCTGCCTATACTTTGGTTTACTCCTGTGACTCATTGCTAGGGTTGGGTATCCCTTTGTCTTAAATCTATAACATGGAAAAAAAATGCACCTGCTACTCTCCCAGCTGTAAAAGTAATAGAGAGCAGGCAACAAGAAAGAGCTGATTCTTAAATCTATGATTCATTTACCATAAAGCCTGAGTCCCTGCTTCCCATTGCCTTGCAGTTTGTGTTGTCATTTACACCTAGCCAAAATGCTACCTGATCAGAACAATACAGTTTTACACCCTTTTTGCACAGGTAGAAATATCACCATCAGGGAAAGTAATGGGTAATCATGTCCTCCTGAGCCTCCATCTAATACCTTCCCCTCAACCACATCCCACCTGTTTAAATCCTTCTTATTATGGGTATAGGTCAATTTAGACGAAAAAATGAGTGTGGATAAACTAGTAACAGTTTGAATACTGTTGCACAGAGATGAATGTGAATCTACTCTCGTTGTACTTGACTAAGCCATATGTTTCTGATAGCTATTGTTAAGCAGTTATGACAGTGTTTTACGGTCATGTAAGTGTAGCAAGAACTTTAAGAGGAGTCAGGGTGGAAACCAGTAGATGAAATTTTAAAAAATAGAAAGAATTTGATATTTTTATTTAAATCAATTTTTTACAATGTAAATTAAATAAATATTTCTTTTTTAAAAATGTATTTTTAAAGAACTAAATTTGAAACTGAAAACACGTGTTAAGGCCTAAATTTATTATAATCTATTCAAATGATTTAAATTAAATTTAAGACTAACATGTTTGCTACCAAGTTTTAAAGGAAGTCAAACTACTGAACTTGTGGGTGTCACTGGCTAAGCACCTAGAACCAGAGTTGTTAAATGGCAAAACAGATTTTTACAACAGTAGCCTCTTCTCCAAGGGAAGACAGAATATTTTTTTCATTTCAGCTTATTCAATGAGTTCAGTTCAATCACTAATTCATTCAAAGTTAAGAAACCAACTGGGAGTTGAAAAAGTAGGAAAGCTTGTTTTCCTTTTCAAACCCATAAATAAAATCTAAGTTTGAGGGGACGAGATCTACTACTCCTAAAATCCTGTAGGACAAGGTGACCAGAAACAATCACTTCAATTAACTGTTTAATAAATCAGTTAGTTTGAACAGCAAAACATGTTTTAATAAACTTTTCAGAAATATTTTTCTATTGTATGCAGCACATTCAATGTAGCTTTATTTAATAAAAAACTAAAATGCTATTTTCCAGGATTTAATTGAATTTGAATTTCCATCCAAACAGAGCTTGACACAAGTCACAAGTAAAAAATTAATCACCTAGTAAATAAGAAATGCCTCACTCTATATTTCCTAACATAATAAAAAGTGTAAAAATTAAGACTCTAAATAAATATAAGTTAAGTTATATAATGGCTTAAATAGCTATAGTGTATCCTCCTGGTTAGCAAAAAGAAGCCCCAAACTGAGTGTAAAGGATATATTTAGATGCAAATCAGCATGTTTTATTGGTCACCAGCTAATTGAGAGTCAAGCTTTTTTTTAGCAAAATAACTGAAGTACAAATGCAAAACATGATTAAAAACAATGATTTAAATCAAGATTTCCTGTTTGCTGATTTAAATTATTAAAATAGATGATTAAGATCATTTTGACTTCAATCAATCCGCTCTGAGAGAAATTCTAGGAGAAATTAGCAGAGAGAGGGAAAGCGGTCACAAAGACTATGTCTATACTTGCTAAAATTAGTTTGAATTAGTTAGTTCAAACTAATTCAAACTAACTTTAGTTAGTTCGAATTAACTTAATTCGAACTAGAAAAAGTTAGTTCAAACTAAGCAAGTGCTATTCATGGCACTTGCTTAGTTCGAATTAGCGATCCCCATTCATTTCAATGGCCGGTTAGTTCGAACTAAGAAATTAGTTCAAATTAACATGGCCCCATTGGTTAATTCGAACTAGTTATTTCGAATTAACCCCTTAGTTCGAATACCCTATTCAAACTTATTAGTTTGAATTAAGGAAGCCCTTAATTCGAACTAACTAAAGTCTAGTGTAGCCATGGCTTTAGTTAGTTCGAATTAAGCCTCCTTAATTTGAACTAACTTGCCAGTGTAGACATAGCCAAAAAGCCAAATCAGTTTAGCTACTCCCATAAGAAACGCCACATGGGAGGGCTCAGAGGAGAAAGCCTCACACGGTCCTCATCATAGAATTTTCTCCGATGGCACAGCATCCAGCCCCTACAGAGTTGACAGGACTTCTAGGGAGAGTAGTAGCCTTGAAACCCTGAAAAATTTACCCAGCAATACCTTTCTTGGAGACAGGATACTGAACAAAATGGACCACAGGTCTGATCTGATATGGCAATTCTTATGTGCTAGCCAAAGGACTAAGTCTACTACCCAGAGCAATATTAAACTGCTGCCACTTTCCCTTCCCTCCCTCCCCCGCTATCTCCCCACAAGCCAGCAATTATAACATAGAGGCAATTACAAGGAAAGTCCTGGGGCACCTTAAAGACTAACAAATTTCTTGGGGCATAAGCTTTCATGGGCAGCAACCCACATCATCAGATAGTGGCAACTGTAAGTTCCTTGGGGCAGGGACTGTCTTTTACTATATGTTTCTGCAATATCTAGCATGATCTGGGGCCTCTCGGAGCTACGCGAATATAAATATTAATGAGCAATCATCTATTTTATATAGTTTTGAAAACGTAGCTAGCTCCGTCTCACTCACTTTTGTTACATCATCTTTTGTGGCTTGTCTTCATTTCACTTTTACTTTCCTATCATAATACATCTTTTCCCACCTTGTCTTCGGTATCTCTTCCCACTTATCCTTTTCTCTCTTTTACCCCCTTTCTTTCCCTCCTTTGTGTTCTCTACCTCTTGACAGTTTCCCTCTCCTTTCCTCAAGCACTTGTCTCTCTCAAAAACTTTCTTAACCCTCTCTCTCAATACCATACTTTTCTTTCATAGCACACCCCATTATTTCCATTAGTCTCCCCCTCATTCCCACACCCATTCACCAACTTTCATGTACCCATCCACACATACCAGAGGGCCTAAAATACTTGCCAGTCCTTCACTAACTAAAGACCAAGCCTAAACGGAGGCCTCACGGCCCCCCAAAACTCCGATCCCAGCTGGCCTCAAGGGCATGCTATCACCGCCCACCTTCTGCCTACCCACCCAGTCTCTGGGCTGGGTGGTCTGCTCCAGACCAGCCAGCCCAGGGGCAGGGCAGGAGTGCCACAAACCGTGGTCTCTGGCCCACTGGCCCTCCTGAAGCCCCCTGCAGCAGCACCAACCTCTGCCCCCTCCCCGAACCCAACCTTGCAAGAGTGCCAACCCACAGCCCCCCTGCCCAAGCCCCCCCTCCACCCCCGCAGCACCAAGCAAGACCACGGAGCCTCTGACCCGCCCCCCCCCAGTGTTAGTGGGGGGGCAGCCTCGGTCTCCCCTGGGCCTTAATCTTGCCCTGCTACTCCCTTAGATGCTGGGAAAGAGGAGGATTCTGGTATTCTTACAAGGATGCCTGGACTCTGCTTTTGGGCTCATCCTTTTTATCATAGTCCAGCTAGCTAGGCATCCCTGCTACAACTACTAAAAAAGCTCTCTTGCTCTCGCTCATCCCCTCTCCCACTCTAAAGCCCCCTGGATGCTGTGCCAGGTTGCGTGTCTACTACTTTTCTCAACTTTCGTGTATATTTGACTCCTCCTAGTTTCCTCCTACAGATTTAAAAAACAGAATGCATCCTCACAGTCAGAATTTGTTTTTTATTTTAAAAAATAGCATTATCATCAGTTTCTATAGAATCCCTCATCTAGGAAGGCACCTTACTCACCAGAGTGAAAGAGACAGTGGATTTTTCGAGCCCTGCCTAAAACACCTTAAAAAGCAAGGCTACACTGTATGAAAAGGCTCTTCTTAGAAGTCAACACTGGCGTAGGCTGGCTTGTTGATTATAAACTCCCTAATAGGAGCTGAACACATTTAACTCCCTGTGGGACGAATCCCAAGGGTTTTATTCAGTCCTTACTCTAAAAAACTTCATGGTAAAAACAAAACATCAAGTAAGAGCCTCAGGATTTTTTCCACTGACTTTGATGGAAAGTCAGCTCTTTTCAGGATCTGGTCCAAAATCAGCAGGTACTTTTACGTGGTAGTTTTCTGCTATTCCATTCTGCAATTGGATGCCTTTAGTTACTGGGCAGATAGTGGAATTGTACGATGGCCATAGAGAAAATCAGAACTATTCAGTTAGCAGAACAAGGACAGACTGAGACAGAGCAGATCTCTCCCAGCCCTCTTTATCAGCATAGGCTGGGGTGAATGCCCTTTGTACAGAGCTACTATTTGCATAGTATAGAATAACTATTTGCTAAGCCATACTTAGGCACCTCCGCTACACTTTGCACAAAAGGAGAAAACACAGCAGCCTCACCACAGAACTTAAATATTTGAAGAAAATGAGATAGGGAAAAAAAGAGTTGTCACCCAAACCATTTTTCTCCTTCCAATCAAGAAATCATTGTAGGTGGCAATGATTTAGGTGCCTGGAATTTGATTCATATACAAGCAGCCACAAATTCCAGGCAAAAGGCAAAATGTAGAAGTCAGTTTTGGAGATTGTTGTTTTAAATCTGGACAGGTTACTATGTGAGTCCAGGGTGCAGAGCTTCTCCCCGCTGCCTCCCGCCGGCATATGCAGCAAAGCATTTCCCTAGAGAAATCAATCCTAGCTTTAACCTGACAGTTCTTGTATGCAGTTCAGTATTAGATCTTGACAATTCCCTTTTTTATGGCAAGAGTCCTCTGCCCACTTCACTCCCCAGATGTCCCCAGCAACCAGTTAGGGTGACACTATGGACCTCTCAGTGTGTTCTGAAAACATTCACTGCTCTCAACTAGTAATAACATTTCCTTTTCTGTCATTACCCTTGAGAGAAGCATTTGCCTTAACTGGCTCGCTCCACCTTCCCTTCTATCCACCAATAACTCACCCTCCTACAGACTGAGCAGACCCTATTTTACCTGCGTTAGACTGAAGTTAGGTAACCAAGTGCCAAAAAATCCCTTGCGGCAGCAAGGATCTTTAGGTTCCAGGCACGTCCAACTATTTCATTTCAAACACAAATACAAATGTATCATGGAGAATCTGGAGAGCTCTGTAAGGAACAAAACCTCACGAATTATACACATTTATAGTTCCAAGTCATCTCACCCTCTAAGCACTACCCAGATCCACACAAGTGGGCTCTCTGTTCCTCTTCTTGCCTTGTAACAGCATTGAGGCAAGAGACCACTGCACTCCCAACACTATTGTAACACCCCCTTAGACATCACACTGAAACAAACCATATGCCTTCCCAGCTCTGTCCCCCACGCTTATTTACTCTCTAGTCAACTCCCACAAACAAGATTTCTAAGATTTCACAAGTGCACAAATGAGAGTGGATCTGCAGAGCTTACTCCTGCCTGTTGAAAGGTCGATTCATATATACCTAATATCCTGAAAGGGTCAGATCCTGTGACATGTACATTTTGGACAATATGCTATGTATTGACCTCGAACCATCCTCTACAGATTCCTGACCAAAGGCCTGGTCTGCTGTTGTCACGTGCCTTTTAGCACCAGCTCATAGACTCATAGACTTGAAGGTCAGAAGGGACCAGTACGATCATCTAGTCTGACCTGCAAAATGCAGGCCTCAAGACCTCACCCACCCACTCCAGCAATAGGCCACCAACCTATGACTGAGTTATTTACCTCCTTAAATCATGATTTAAGGACTTTAAGATACAGAGAATTCACCAGTAGGTGAACCATGCCCTGTGCTACAGAGGAAGGCAAAAAACCCCCAGAACCCAGGCCAATCAGCCCTGGGGGAAAATTCCTTCCCGACCCCAAATATGGCGATCAGTTAAACCCTGAGCACGTGGGCAAGTCTCAACAGCCAGTTACCCAAGAAACAATTCTCTGTAATAACTCAGAACCCACCCCACGTACTCTTCCCTCTTAGGCCACTTATATATCCACCACATGTAGCCAAATATCAGTCAATTTCCAAAATAGGCTAATCATACCATCCCCTCCATAAATTTATCAAGCTCAGATTTGAAAGCAATTATGGTTTTTGCCCCACGACTCCCCTTGGAAGGTTATTCCAGAACTTTACACCTCTAATGGTTAGAAACCTGCATCTAATTTCAAGCCTAAATTTCTTCATGGACAATTTATAACCATTTGTTCTGGTGTCCACATTGGTGCTATACTCAAATAATTCCTCTCCTTCCCTGATGTTAATCCCTCTGATGTATTTATAGAGAGCAATCATATCCCCACTCAGCCTTCTTTTGGTTAAGCTAAACAAGCCAAGCTTCTTGAGTCTCCACTCATAGGGCAGGTTTTCCACTCCACAGACCATCCTTGTAGCCCTTCTCTGCACCTGTTCCAATTTGAATTCATCCTTTTTAAACATCGGGGACCAGAACTGCACACAATATTCCAGATGGGGTCTCGCCAGTGCCTTGTACAGCGGCACTAACACCTCCCTGTCTCTACTTGAAATACCTCTCCTGATACATCTTAGAACCACATTAGCTTTTTTCACGGCCACATCACATTGGCGGCTCATAGTCATTCTATGGTCAACCGTTACTCCCAGATCCTTCTCCTCCTCAGTCCGTGCCAACTGATGCGTCCCCAACTTATAGGAAAAATGCTTGTTGTTTGTCCCTAAATGCATGACCTTGCACTTCCCATTATTAAATTTCATCCTGTTCCTGGTACTCCAGTTTACAAGGTCATCCAGATCTTTCTGTATGGTATCCCGATCCTTCTCCGGATCGGCAATACCTCCCAACTTGGTGTCATCCACAAACTTTATTAGCACATTCCCGCTTTTTGTGCCAAGGTCAATAACAAAAAGGTTGAACAAGATCGGTCCCAAGACAGATCCCTGAGGGACTCCACTGGTAACCTCCCTCCAGCTTGACAGTTCACCCTTCAATATGACCCACTGTAGTCTCCCTTTTAACCAGTTCCGTATCCACCTTACTATATTCATATTAATCCCCATCTTCTGTAACTTAACTAATAACTCCCTGTGTGGAACTGTATCAAATGCCTTGCTGAAATCTAAGTAAATTAGGTCCACCGCATTCCCTTTATCTAAAAAATCTGTTATCCTTTCAAAAAAGGAGATCAAGTTGGTCTGGCATGATCTCCCTTTTGTAAAGCCATGTTGTATTTTATCACAGTTACCATTATCCTCTATAGCCTTAAGTACTTTCTCCTTCAAAATTTTCTCCAAGACCTTGCATACTACCAAGGTCAAACTAACAGGCCTGTAGTTACCCAGATCATTTTTATTCCCTTTCTTGAAAATAGGAACTACATTAGTGATTCTCCAGTCATATGGTACAACCCCCGAGTTTACAGATTCATTAAAAATCCTCGTTAAAGGGCTGGCAATTTCATGAGCCAGTTCCTTTAGTATCCTCGGATGGAGATTGTCCGGGCCCCCCGATTTAGTCACATCCAGCAGCTCAAGTTTGGCTTCTACCTCAGGTATGGTAATTTCCACATTCATGATCTCATTCCCATTAGCTTCCCAACCTCTATCCCCCAGCTCAACTTCACTCTCATTGAAAACAGATGCAAAGAACTTATTTAGGCATTGAGCCATGCCTAGATTATCCTTGACCTCCACCCCATCCTCAGTTTTTAGCAGTGCCACTTCTTCTTTCTTTGTTTTTTTCCTATTTATATGGCTAAAGAACCTTTTACTATTGGTTTTAATTCCCTTCGCAAGGTCCAGCTCAGCTTGACTTTTTGCCTTTCTCACTTTCTCGCTACATGTTCTGATGTCCAAAAGGTAGCTTTCCTTGCTGATCTCTCCCCTTTTCCACTCCTTGTAGGCTCTGTGCTTCCTCCTAATCACCTTTCTGAGATGCTTACACATCCAGCTTGGTCCACAGCTCTTGCCTATGAATTTTTTCCCCTTCCTCAGAATGTAGGCTTCAGATAGTTCATGCAACTTTGATTTGAAGCGATTCCAAGCCTCTTCTACATTTACATTCCTGAGTTCTTCTATCCAGTCCACTTCCCCAACTAATTCCCTTAATTTTCTAAAGTTAGCCTTTTTAAAGTCAAAGATCCTGGTCGCTGATTTATTTTTGTTTATCCTTCCAATTAGTTTGAACTGAATTAGCTCACGGTCACTTGAACCTAAGTTGTCCTCTACAACCAGTTCATCTATGAGGTCCTCACTACTCACCAGTACTAAATCTAAGATGGCATCCCCTCTCGTTGGTTCGGTAACCATTTGAAGAAGGAATTCATCAGCTATCACATCCAGGAAAAGCTGGGCCCTCTTATTACTACTAGCACACGTCCTCCAGTCTATATCTGGGAAGTTAAAGTCTCCCATAATCATACAGTTCCCAATAGTATTAACTTCCTTAAAGGCCTTAAAGAGGTCCCTATCCATGTCTAGATCAGATCCCGGCGGTCTGTAACACACTCCAAGCACCATTCCAGGAGAAACTTTAGTAGCTTTTTTCCCTAACATGATTTTTACCCAGATTGATTCTGTTTTGTTAATTCCATCACTTTGAATTTCCCTGCAGTCTACCTCCTCATTGACATACAATGCCACTCCCCCACCTTTGCCTTTATATCTATCTTTCCTAAAGAGCACATAGCCTTCAATACTGGTACACCAGTCATGACTACTATTCCGCCATGTTTCAGTTATCCCTATAATATCTGGTCTCACTTCCTCTACCAGTAGCTCCAGCTCCTCCATTTTGTTATCCAGGCTTCTCGCGTTAGTATATAAACATTTTAGTTTGTGCTGCTTGGCCTCACTCACATTCTTTGCCTGATTCGGCACAGTCATTCCACAGACAATATCACTCACTAGACTGGCATTTACACTCCTCCTTCTTCTCGTAACCCTCATGCCGCTCCCTATTTCTGTGTCCTTTCTTATTTCATTTTCCTCCTTCTCAACACTAATATCAGGCGCGGAGATTATTCGGGCATCTCCCCCGACTCCCTAGTTTAAAGCTCTCTTGATCAGTTGTGCTAATCTCCCTCCCAGAAGTCTATTTCCCTCCCTACTCTGGTGCAGTCCATCCCAGGAGAACAGTTTTCTGTCCATGAATGCCTCCCAGTGACCATACATGCCAAAGCCCTCCTTATAGCACCACTGCCTAAGCCATCTGTTTATCATCAGGGTCTTCTCACACCTTTGTTGTCCTCCTCTAGGGACAGGCAGAATCCCACTAAAGATCACCTGATCTTCTATTTCCCTGAGAGTCCTCCCCAGCCTGGCATAGTCACCTTTGATACGTTCCAGTGAGAATCTATCTACATCATTTGTACCCACATGAAAGACAATCAAAGGATTCTTTCCAGCTCCCGTTAAGATCCTCTTCAGTCTCAGATCAACATCCCGCATCTTTGCACCAGGCAAGCAGCGTACCCTTCTGTTCTCGGGATCAACTCTGGTTATAGGCCTGTCTGTCCTTCTCAACAAGGAGTCCCCAATCACATACACTTGCCTTTTCCTGGCACCAGTGCTATTCACTAGCCTATCCCCACTGTGTTCTGGCCGCAAGTCCTCAGTCCTCCTGTTTTTCTCTAGTGCAAAGAGGCCATAAAGCAACTGAATGGATTCCCCTGTTCAGGAGGCCCAAAGCAGGAACCACAGAGCAGAGCCAGCTCAGAGCCCTCACCCTCAAAAGAGTCCCCAAGCACAAGTGAGTGTCCTATGGATAGAACAAAGCATGTGCAGAGAAGTAAGGAAGAGATGTGGTGAGGACATCACCATGCCCTGGTCATTTCCCAGCTATACAAGACCCATAGGGACCATGATAGTTAGGATGCAATTCAAATCTGCCCTAACCTGAGTCAGGGCTAAATTGGTCCCTTGAAGCCCTCGAATCAAATAGGTTCAAGTCACCTCCCCCAAGCGATCACAGCAAAATGCTGGTTGTTTCAAGGAAAAGCTGTCCCAGATAATTCATCATCATTTTATGAGTGCAGTGAAGATTGGGATAGGACTTTGGGAGATTAGAGAGCACTGTGTAAATATCTGAGCTCACAGTTTCACACCTCACTAATGAGACTTGATTTAAGGAGTTACTAATTACTTGGGACCCAACAATCAGACATCAAGAACTTTTCAGTACATCTCTGAGATTTGGAATAGTACAGATCACCCAGCAAGTGCTAATGCAAATCGTGTAGCCTTTGGATATTTCACTTTGACATATCCCAGTTTTCCGATCAGGATACCAGGATTCGACTCGGTTTCCAGTACCCTACCACACAGCACCTGGACAGAATAGCTATTGATGTGAAAGTGCCAACAGCCATCCTTAATTATAAAGAATTATTTTAGAAGAAATATGTTTTTAAAGAGAGGTGGCTGCATGGAGGAGCAAGGGTCAATGGTTAGAGCAAGTCTGAGACATTACTAAAAACTCCTCCCTTATATACTTAAGGGTACAGGAATGGAAAGGAACTGTCTAAGAATCCAAGTATAGTGCTCTCTCTGGTCAAATCAGACCATTTCAGCTTCCCCTCTGATTAAAAATTCTAGCCGAGACTCCCCAAGAAACTTTCCAAACAGGAGTTTGTGATATCTAACATGATTTTTTTATCTAATAGGAATGTGAATTTAGATTTTATTCTCTACACTCCATCAGAATGGCAGTCCTGTCCATAAACACTAACTAGAGCAAAACTTTCTTCATTTCAGTCTACCAAGTGAAACAGTGCTACAACACCATTAGGAAGAACACCCTGACTTGCTGCAGTTCTTGCACTCCCACACGCCATCGCCACCATTTAGCACTCACAGAGTACATTCCATCCACTGATCTCAAACTCTATGTCTACACTGGCAAGTTAGTTCGAATTAAGGAAGCTTAATTCGAACTAATTTAAGCCTTGGCTACACTAGGCTCTCCTTAATTCGAATTAAGGGCTTCTTTAATTCAAACTAATAAATTTGCTTATACTTTTCGAACTAACAGTTAATTTGAACTATTTAGTTCGAATTAACCCAATGTGTCCATGTTAGTTCGAACTAATGCTTAGTTCGAACTAACCGGCACATTGACCTTAATGCAATTGACCATTTCGAACTAAGCAAGTGCCATGCATGGCACTTGCTTAGTTCGAACTAAAATTTGCTAGTTCGAATTACTTAGTTCGAATTAACTAATTCAAACTAACTTTGGTAAGTGTAGACATAGCCAAAGTTCTTTACAAAGATGGATATGGATTATTAAACCATTTTTGAAAGTGGTACCTGAAGCACAGAAAGATTGTGACTTAATTAAAGTCCAACAAAGAGTCAGCAGCACAACCAGGAGCAGCATGCAAGTCTTTTCACTGCAGTCTGGACCATGCTGCCTGCATCCCTGTACAACAGCCAAATCAGTTCTTTGTTCTCTCTTCCTAGGCTTTCATGACCCTGCTAGTCCAAAACCAGGTTCTTCTCTCCAGGCCAATTGCTATCTCACTGCCTTGTGAAAACCCCCAAGTGTTTGTTGAGGGATGCCTCATACTGAGTCCTTGTTTTTGCCTTTCTGCTTTTCCAACAGCCCACTATTAAACTAAACCAAGATATTCATACAGTAGACATCCCGTAGAACCATCTGACAAATATATAGAACACATAGTATTCAAAAATTATTATAGAGTCACTCCAAATCTGTGACTGAGAAGAGGAAACTTTCCAATCAGTACATTCTTGGTATGGCTCTCTCAAGGAAAGAAGCAGCTGTAATGAGTTTTTGACGGGAACATACTGAGAGATCAAAATACATTTTCCTTGCAGCAATCTGAGAAGGCCCCCAGTGGTCCATGTTGTTTCTTATTGGCTTAAAGTATGGACACATCTGGTGTAGTCATGGTTTATTATTTGACGCAAGGACAGTTCTGCAGGTGTCACCAGACCTAGAGATAATTATTGTGCATTGGTTTCAGGGGACAAGAAGAAGGGGAAATAAATTGTATAGTTGGGATTGACACATGGATGAAACACTTGCTTTAAAACTTCAAAGAAACAGCAACTGTCGGTTGAACGAAGATGGCACAATGGTGACAAATGAGTTTCATGATTGTGCTATTATTACTGTGTAATACAGAAACTATAAAAGAACAAATAGATGTTTAATGCCAAGCCTAATCGGTTGATAACATTCTCGTTATGATCTGATTAGAATGTCACCATCACCACTTGCTGAAAAAGGGTTCATTTTTTCATTACTGAAGTTTTACCAGACACCTTTGTGAAAAAGAAAAGGTGAACAGAAACCCAGCCCAACATATCTGAGAGCACTTAATCATTCTGGCTCATTGACAACTTTAGTCTCTCCTGTGACTTTAAAGAGCTGATGATGCCGTATGGAAAATCTTTTTAGAATACAGTACTGAAAAACAATTCTGCCAATGTGTCATATTTTCAGCTGTCTCTCTTCCCTTGCTTCTCACTGGTTGAAATATTTACATGAAAACAAGACCTTGACTCTTTAAATAGAGGGTAATACAGATCTGAAATCCCCAAAAGCTTGTGGTTTTCTGGATTCAGCACATTATAAAGACAGAAGAGAGTCATAAAACTTCAGATCCAGCTTTGCTCTTCAGAGTTAGCAAGAAGTATTGGGAGCCAATATTTTCATTCTGACCCCTCTCTATTCCCAAGATGCCATCTGCTCCCTCTTCCTCGTGTTAACTCTGTTTGAGGTGTCACAGGATCCTGCTCTGAACAGGACAGTCACATAACAAACAGGGAATTTGATGAGTCTTCAAATGGGAAAAGAGCATATGAACATGTAAGAAAAAAACCTCTTGTTTTCATATAAATATCTTTAATAGCAGAATTATTCTGAAATAACCTGAATTTGATTCTTCTCTCACTTATACTGACATAACTCCTTTGCTTTCAATGAAGTTATTTCTGTTGACCAATGTAAATATCAGAAGGTGAGAATAATCTAAAATTACTAAAATAAACTGGAAAAAAACAAACTATTCTACTGCAGTCTGGCACCCTTCAAATGTGATAAACTTCATGAAGGTTTTTCTATATTCAGTATACAGAAAATTTTCATTTCAGCCTAGACACAGAAGTTTTCACTGCTTTGTAACAATGGAAAAGAATGAATTGCCCTAAATCTCCTTTTCTGTGCATTACAACATGTGAAAAAAACCTCCTCAGCTCATAAAACTTCCAGATGGAACATAATTACAAAAATAATAATTCACACTTAACATAGTGATAGTTTAGTGGCTCCCAGGTAGAGCAATGGAAATATTTGGTTGTTACCTTCTCTGGGAATGTGCAACATGGAGGAGAGCTAACCTCTTACAAGACCTTAACCCTATCTTTACAAAATTACAATCTTGCCTTTAGGATTTGAAGCAAGACAAGGAAAGGAGACCTAGGCTATGTCTACACGAGAATACCTGTCCCGCAATAACTTATTGCGGGACAAGTAAAGCGCAATAAGTATTGCGCTTTCTCGTGTACACACGTGCTCTTTGTTTCGCAAAGGAGCATTCACCCTTGGAATGCTCCTTTGTGAAAGAAGAGCAGTGCATGGTGGGCACCTGTCCCACCATGCACTGCCCACAGCCAGCCCCCTTGCCCAGCTGCAGGGCTTCCGGTGGCAGGGGGGGCTGCATTGCCAGCCCCCGCTGTCACCCGAACCCCAGCACAGCTCCCGGGCTCCGGGACTCAGCTGCAGCCGCGGGGCTTTAAACCGCGGCCACAGCTGATGCACAGAGCCCGGTA
>ML685785.1:685095-703936 GCA_007922175.1 Pelusios castaneus | reverse complement strand
GCTGGGGGGCCGGCTCGAATCGGAGCCAGCCCCCCAGCACAGTCCAGGGGTTCGGGTGGCAGCAGGAGCTTCTGCCGCCACCCGATCCCCCAGCTGGGGCGGCAATCAGCTGGAGCCCCGGTTTAAAGCGCCGAGGCTTCAGCTGACTCCCGGAGCCCATATGTCAATTTCACTGCTCAGCTAGAGCAGTGAAATTGACATATGACAGCTCCGATGTCCCAGAGTGGCCTTGATTGGCACTCTGGGACATTTCCGGAGGCCAATCAGTGCAGGGTAAGGGTACACACGAGCTCAAACGCGCAACAGATGATCCACAACAGCTGTTACCACTCTCGTCAGAGTGGTTGTTGGAATGCGCATCAACAAGGCGCTTAGTGCTCAGCAACAACGTTTCACGTATGCACAGTTTGCTTGTTAACGCGCGGTAATGTTTTTTAATGCGCAATACGGTGCTCGTGTAGGCAAGCCCCTAGTATGCAGATTCCCATCCTGCTCTAAGAAAACTTTCTTCGGTGGTTGTACTGGTGATTGTATTTCTTGAAGACGGCTGAAGGACCCATGAGCGCTGACAATTTGCATTTTATTGTTGCTATTCAAAGTCATGAGACAAAGATAAAAATGCAAAAGAAGCTGAAAAAATAAAACCTTGAGGATTTTGAGTTGACGCCTACCAAATGCACATGAAAGAAAGAAAAACATTGATCTTATACAGTTGTTAAAGCAGCATCCAATTGTTAGCAATAGCAGCTTCTAAGGATCAGATTCCGATCCCTTTACTCTGTATAGCAGCATCATAGTAGGTTACTAGTAGCAGTCCCATTGACTTCAATGAGGCTACTCAACATGAGAAAGACTATAGGAATTTAGCTCCAAGACACTAAGTTTCCTTCTTGTTGGAAACTTGAAGAGACAACACAGAGCAGAATCCTGTTTATCAGGAAGTACTGGAAATGGAGGAAGGAATGGCCATCACCTGCATTAACAGGTATGCCCAATTAGCAGGCTACAGTTTAATTGCAAAGCTGTTGCTAGAGAACTGCTGAGCCCATCTCGTCATTGCTAAGTCCCATGGACATAGGAGGAGGCACTGTGTGCATTGGGACAGGGACTGAAACTGTTATCTTCCAGTGCCAGGGCAGGGACAAATAGTGGACACATGGACTGAAAGCCCAACATGTATGGTTGAAGAGCATAGGGCAAACATTCAGGAGTAATCCTCTCCATTAAATGACACTCATTAAAGCTTTTGGCCTTACATCACTTCTCTGGGAGACATCCCAACTGAACATGTTCTAACTAACTGGAGTATACTGTGAAGCAAAGCGCACATGTCCCACATTTGACACATCACAGGAGTCCCCACCAAAGCAACCATTACAATTTCACAGAGAGAGGAGGATGATTTTAGGTTATGAACAGGCAGGAGGCACCAAATGAAATGCAAAAAAATAAAAATTCTGGGCCGGACCCTTTACTGCCTTGCACCTTGAGTAGTCTTTTATACCTCTGCAAGGTGGATGGAAAATGTTACCAAATTAGTCAGGTAGTGATTCACACTCACTTTGCACACATGTAAATTGACTGCACAGGATGCTAAGCAGGAAAGAATCAAACCCACCCTTACAAGAAAATAAATAATGAGGGGAAAGCAGCACTGAAGATATAGGATGCGTAATTCAAATAGTTTTGATAAACCGTCAATTCAGAAAGGTTACCAGGAGCCCACATTTGCTCTTTAATAGAAAATCTGCTTCTGAACCCCCGTCATTGTCAAACTATAACCCTATTAATAATATAAAGGGTGCAAAAAATTATGACCAGCTTAGGATGTTAGTTTCCTTTCTGGGCAGGAGTCCCAGCATAACAGATACTTATGCATATTCTGTCCTCATTTTATCTAATTACAGGCATCTCCCTAGGGAAGGAGAGGGAAGAAGTGGTTTGATTGTCCAATTTTAGGTCACTTCTGCAAGAATTTTCTGAGATATGCATTGATCCAGAGAATGCAGTAATAATCAAAAAGTTCCCAGAATTCTCTTGTAAAAATCATTCTTTTCCATTACTCAAGTTGTTGAAATCAGCCAATGAGAGAGTTATATCATGCACTAACTGTAAATCAGTACAATGTACATAGGAGTGTTTGAAAGATCAGAACATTGATTAGCCAACAATATCATTTTTCCTAAGAGTCATCTACTATAGCTTCCCCTCTTTACTACATTATATGGATTATACACAAACACAATCTAGTCAGAATAAAATCAATATAATCAAAAATTGGAATAAAGATCATTTCAGAAAAGTAAAGATATGCCACTCCTTTGTTTTTTTAATTAATGAATGTAATTCTGGTGAAAGATGCCAGGCTGCCATACTGTCCTATATATTGTTAAGAGTCAAATTCAGACTTGGCCTAAACAAATAAAACTCCATTAAATTAAATGGAATTGAAACTATTTACGCCAGAGTATGCAATATTTCCACAGAATAGGCATAGCATGGCAAAATTCCCATGGTAACAAAATGCCAGATCCCTGCTCAGAGGAACTACAATTAAGGATGGGTCTCCATTCGGTCTTTGTCTTCGCATCTAAGACTGCCCATAAGACATTAAATTCATGCCACTTGCTGGGACAGTGACTTTCATGATGCAAGTGCTTATCCACTAGACACGGACCTAAGATCTCAAACACATTCGACCCAGGATACTAAACATTGCACCTGCTTTAGTAAACATTAAATTCCTGTGCCCTGCTGGTAGTGCAACATGCAGGAGAGCCAGATTCAAATCCCAGTCCTGACCTCTCAGTTTCTAGGCCAATAGATATCTGGTGTCCGTATCACAACCTAGGAGCTCTGGACAGAAGTCCCTTCAGAGCAAGTCAGAAGGTCGGCATCCTCAGTGTATAACGAGAGGCATTCGAACCTCCAGCCCCTAAGGGAATGTCTCCACAACTCTCTCAGATTAAGCTGGGAGACAATAGAGCTATCAGTTGAATCAAGCAGCACTACTCCACTCACAATAACATCAACACCCTGCCCGCACAGGCATCCTACCTCATAACACACCAGATGTGGCTCGGAACACATCATCATGGAGACACCTAGTACATTCAGTAGCTTCTTCACTGTCCAAGCAACAGCACAAGAACTGACCTAACCTAGCCTGCAGCAAAGGGTGAGCTGATGGCAAGGTCCCTGGCTGAGGCCTCCTTCTATAGTTAAGCACCTGCCTTGTGGTCAGAGAGTATAATTAGGCTCTATCTCAAAAACCTGAGTGACAGTTAGAACTGGGCAAACTGTCAACCAAACAGGACGAAGGTGTCTAACCTAGTGAGCAGATCAGGCCGTCTAGCCCAGGGGATGAGGTCAGAGTCATAGTCAGTAGCCAAGGGTCCAACCAGAAAGCAGAAACTGAAGACCAGAACTGAGGGTCAAGCCAGAGTCTGTAGTCAGGAGCCAGAGCCGATGGTCAAACTAGAGCAAGTACAGTATCAGGAAAGTAGGGTGCAAGCCAGGAGCAGCAAAAACCAAGTCACACAGGAGTAGGCACAGTGATGAGTATGAACACTGAGAAGCCAGAGAGCTACCGCTGCTGGCATAAGAGCCAACCTGCTGACCCCTGCAGCCAATCACATTGTGTGATTAGACAAGCTCTGCTCCAGGCTCTGATTCCTGACAATACCCCTACTTTGAAGGCACCATCTAGGGGCTGCAGGACCTGGCTTCTCAGATAACTGAAATGGAAGGCATGCAAGAAATCCAGAGCATGAATCTGTTCTGCAGGTTCCCATGAACATTCATTTGGGCTATATCCATCCCAGTCAATTAGGTAATGCAGTTTTCCTCAAAGCCAGTGAGATTCTAGAATATGCTGAATCATATATTGTTCTTGGCCCTGAGCAGTTATGGCAGAGGAGAGTGAATAGTCCGGAGTGAGAAGGGGTTCTTGACTAATGGCTTTAGAAGGGAGACATGGAAGATGGAATGAATCTTGACGGAATCTGATCTGGGTTCATCTGTTTCATGATCTGGAATGTCCCTAAGTACCTATGGTTCAGCTTCACAGATTGATAATAATTCCTTGTCCCCTATCCCAAAGCCAGCTGTTGGCTGGCATACCTTTTGTAGGTAGCCTTGGTGATGTCTAATTGCCTCTGGGAGCTCTTGTTGTACCTGCTTAACCTGGCAAAAATGGTCATTGATAATTTGGAGGGGATCTCTGAATGAAGGAAACCATAGTTAGCAAAGAAGAGAGTCTACTTGGTGGAGACATGTATAGCATTGCTGTATGCAAATTTGACATGAGGGATCAGGGACAGCCAATCATCTTGAGGCTACTTTAGGAAGAAATGTAGGTACTGTTCAAGGACCTGACTGACCCATTCTTCAAAGACTGTCTTGATGACCAAATGTTCCTTGTCAAGGATGTAATAGTTTATCACACTGGGAGTGAGTTTTCACAAGTAAAAGGTATACAGGTGAAGCCGATCATTGTGAGCAGCTTGTTGGGAAAGGACTGCCCCTGGTACAAAGTTTGAAGATCCACCTCTACTGTAAATTGCCTGGCAGGGTCTGGATGGATCAAGTTGGGGGCCATAGTGAATTCCTATTTCGAATTATCAAAGGTAGCCTGTGCTTCTGGAAAAACTGGGCTCCCTTTCTCAGCAAGGCTTTATGAGGGCTGGCAAAAAAAGTGAACGCTGAGATAAATGGACTATAAAAATCAGCAAAATCTAAGAAGCTTTGCATTTCATGGACACCCACCCTTCACTGCACTCAATTTGTGATGGCCATCACCTTATGAGAGTCCCTTTCCAGTCCCTGGGGTGAATATATCCAAGAAGTTCAATTATGTCTCAATCAAACTCACATTTCTCAGACTTGGCATACAAATGATTCCAACACGGTGTTTCAAGAATACTACATACATGCTGGTCATGAAGAGCTGAGTCTTCAGAGAAAATCAGAATGTCATCAAGGTAGATAATGAAAAAATGGTCCAGCATATCTCAGAATATATCATTTATAAAGATTTGAAAGGTTGCTGGGACATTGCATAAGCTGAATGGCATGACTAGATATTCATATTGGCTGTATCAAGTATGAACAGCAGTCTTCCAGTCATCTCCTTCACGCACATGCACCAAGTGATAGGCCCAACGCTGCTCTATCTTTGTGATAATACAGGCCCCGCAGAGCCAGTCTTGATAATGGGGAGCAGGGAGTGGTTTCATATAGTCACCTTGTTCAAGGCCTGATACTCAATACGTGGCCACAAAGAGCCATCTTTCTACTACCAAAAAAGATAAGTGTGCCTGCTGGGGATGTGGGTGGGCAAATGAAACTTTTCTGAAGGTTCTCCTACAACTATGGCTGAAGAACCCAAAGTTCAAGTTTGGAGAGGGTATATATGCAACTTAATTGGCTCTTGCCTTCAGGCTGGAGATTGATCAGGTAACAGTAAATCTGATGTGGGGGCAGGATGTCTGACTTCCCCTTGTCAAAAATGTCAGCACACTCACAGTATTTGCGGGAGATCTTGGACCCTGCAGGTATAACTATGAGGGACTCTGGGGGTTCTGGCAGTCCTAATGTCTGGGTATTGAGATCTTCCAGCAAACAACATGAACCACAGAGTCCAATTTGCTAGTCTCCTTCTCGGATCCTGAAAGGCAAGATAGCCAGCAATGCCTGGAGTTAAAAGTGTAGAGTCCCCTTCTACTAGTGAATGTGGGGGCCATAGGTGGTAAGCCAGGGCATACCCAGGAGAACAGGAGCATGAGGGGCCTGGATTAATCCAAATTGTAGGATTTATTTGCATGGTCAGATGGCTAACAGGTCCTGAGGAGAGAAGAGACCCATCAATAGTCTCAACAAGCTCTGGAGGATCCTTGTGCATGGTGGGAACCGCATAGGTCTTAGCAAAGCTCAAGTTCATAAAGTTACTGAGGGCCCTGAGTTGACTAGGGCCTCTAGAGGAATCTCATAGTTCTATTTGGAACTAACTCCAGATTCCTGCTGTGTTGACTGTGACCCCTGGGTGTTGGGAACCACTGGAGGAGGAAGAATATCAGCTTGGCCCAAACCCTGTCCTAAGAGCTAGGGACCTGGCATTTTCCAGTCCAGATTCCACCCATCTCTTTGCTCGATACCTCAAGGCAAGATGGCTAGGTTCCTCGCAATGTAGCCACAAGCCTAAAATCCAGTTTCAGTACTTCTCTGAGTAAGAGACATGCAGGCAAACCTTGCATGAGCTCTGATGCCAGGGAAGACCTGTCTAGGATGTCTAGGGTGTCCAGAACGTGGGGAATGGAAACTTCCAGAAAACCAAACTATGTTCACAATGCTACTCCAAGAGGCAATCATAGTCTGATGCATAATTCAATCCCCGAATGGGTGGAGGGCACACCCTCACAAACACATCCTTCATCTACTTATTTAACTCCAGACGGAAATGGTAGTGCTGTGCCAACGCACTCTGTTTGGTCTCAGAAGACAAACAACAAAGTTCAGCAGTGTACTTGGGTATGTGCCAACCTCCCTGCCCTGCGGCCTGAAGAATTGTCTCTGCAGTCTGTACATGGGTGGGGTCACCAAAGATGATGGACATAGGTTGAATGACTTCCTCCAGTTCTTTCAAGATGGCGCTGGACTGTTCCAGGATCAAAAAAACCTAGGCTAAGGCCTTCCTGGTCAACCAGCTTAAGATGAGTCCCACACTGGCCTAATCCACAGGGGAAAAATTGGAGGTATAGAGGAACAGAAGCCCACTTTGGTTCAGGAAACCCCAAAACTTGTCCCAGTCTCTGTCAAATTAATCCAGGCAGAGAAATCTTTGGGCCCAGGTAGGGCAAAGTAGGAGAAGCCAGCAAAGCAACCGTGCCTGACGGGCTGCATTCTGCAATTGCAGAGTGGTCACTTACACCTGCAGGCTTTGTATGGCATCTACCAGTTCTGCTGGGGCCATGCTAGCACCAACAGCCCTTGCCCTGATTTCAAGGGCTCCTCAATCTCTCAGCCAACTAACACAGGGGAGGTCTAGCCTAGTGGTCGGAGTGGACACAAGCCTAGTCGTGGGAATGGGCAGCAGGCCCAGTGGTCAAGGTCAGCACCACAGTCAGTAATCAAGAGTCAAACCAGAAGTCAGGAACTGGAGCAAGTCAGTATCAGGCCACGGGGGTTGAAGGCAGAGGCAGGACAGAGGCAAGGCTGGAGCAGCAGGAACCAGCTCACACAGGATCAAGCAGAGTGGTGGGTATAAGCATTGAGAAGCCACAGAGCTGCTGTGCCGCTGGCGAAAGAGCCAACCTGCTGGCCTCTGCAGTCAATCATGTTGCATGGTTAATCAGGCAGCCCGCTGCAGGCCAGCTGTGCTGATGAGGCTGCCTGGAGACCAGCTCTGCTGCTGGCCCTGATTCCTGACACAACCCCAGACTATTGAAATTGTGGATAATTTGGGGTTTGAACATGGAAACGGCGCCAGATGAATTTCATGGGCATTTTGAGCATGTGAACTTGTCACTGAATGTCAAAGCTAAGCTTTTTTTCTGTCTCTGGACAGATAAGAATTTTGAGTCCATTTTGGTGTTTACATTTTGGTTTACAGTGGAATTTATGAGTAACCCTCACAAAACATATTTGCAGTGCAAAATGGTTCTCCAGTTTGTGTCATCTGTGAATCACAGTGCAAGAGAAAGTGCCTCTCTCTTCCCAACATCTTAACCCTTCTTTGTTCTCAAAATGATTCATTTGGCCAACCACCTGGAAGAGCTTTCTGATCTGCTGGTGACCCATGGACCATAGTTTAAGAACCACGGTCATCTTAATGAGACTCGTCGATTCCATTTGCAGTCTTAATTTTGTAAGCGAGCCTAAAAATCTATACAAACTAAAACAGACAGAGGTTTACTGAAACTTATGTAGACTGAAACCAATAAATTTCATGCAACTTTACCCTCAATGCAAATCCCTAACAACACACTCAGCACCTGAAATAGTTGCTTTATATATATATATATATATATATATTTTTTTTTTTTTTTAAAGAACAAAAGCAAAAAGCCAAGTACTACAGTCCTGAAATAAATGTGTGTGTGGGAGAAATCTGACAGGTCCTGATTGATAGCCATACTGCAGGGGGCTGCTACAAAATACCGCAGCCCCATAATCCTGCTGCACCAGAAAGGATGCTGCTAGAACAGGAGATGGATTTAGCTAATTGACTGAGAAAGTTTAACAGAGGTGAAATTAATGCAAAGGGCATAGAGCTCAGGTGTGCAATTCTATTACCAGGAAAAGAACCATTCAGTTGGAATTGCAATCCATTTTCAGGTCAGAGCCTTTCCCAAAGGCTCAGTGGCAGCCCAAAACATGTCCCTCCCACTCTTACAGACAGAACAGACAAGGCTAACCACCCATGCCAACTGCCCCTTAGTTTCATACCAGAGATAAACGTACAATACACAACAATTTGCTGACCAGCCTTCAAGTTCGTGTGGTGGTTGCTTAGCAATGGGTAACCTTGAAGACATATCAGGAGACCGAAGAGCCAAAAAGTGTATTTTGTGGATAAGCTGGTTATGAAAACAAGACCAGAGAGTAAATAATGAGGGGGAGGGGGAAAATCTATTTTCAGATCCACTCAGTGGAACAAATAAAACCATAGACCAGTCGCATTTGCAAGTTAGCAAGGATGAAAGACAAATTAAGAGCACAGGGAGAACATTTCTTCTCTTCCATTAGTTTTACACTAGTTGAACTCCATTGATTTCAATGGAATTATTCTGTATTTACACCAGTGCTTGTGACACAAAACCTGTGGGCCTGATTCTTGGGTTGTTTTTTTTTTTTTTCCTTTAAACGTAACTGTACTGCAGAGGGTGGCAAGAAAGAGGCAGTACCAATCGTGGGCTATATGACACAGGTGATCTTATGCAGTGATGTGCTTCCAATATTTTGAAACAAGACATCCATAAATACGTTCCTTTTAACTCAGTGGTTTCCAACCTTTTGGGTTCGAGGGTCACAAATATCAGTTTTACAATCCTGAAGGGCCAGAACGTCTCTGCCAGCAGACCCCCCCCCCCAACCCTGCAGCTAGATAGAAGAAGTTCAGCAAGGAGGGTGCCTCCTTGCTGATCTCCCGTCTCCCTGGCTGAAGCAGGGAAACGGCACATGTCCTGTAGCCCTGTGTGCTCCTCCGGGTACCTAGACAATGACACCCTTCTGAAGCCAGCTCTGGCTCCAGCAGGGACTCCAGCACCTATGGACCTAGGTGGAGCACTTTGCTGTGCTCCCTGTTACAGCCAGGGGGAGGAGAGAGCTGATCTTTCATCCTCTTAGTTGCAACAAGGAATCTGCACCGATCTTTTATCCCCACAGAAACAAGCTCTGCCTGGCTCCTTGGGCAGCAGCTCTCTTCTGCAGTCAGCAGGAGAGGAACTGCGGAACACTTTGAAAGCCACTCCAGGCCGCTTTTGGCCCCTGGGCCACAGGTTGGGAACCACTGTTTTAGCTAGTGGCTAAACTTTGTAACCCAGGCAGACATGTTTTTCCTACAGACTGAGAGGACTAGAAATTGGGAATCTATTCTTTGTTCTGCCATTTAAACAAAAATGCTCTCTCTCTTTTAACCATAAGCAAGCAACATCACTGGGTAGACAACTTAGTTTTAAATGTATTTACTGGACATGTTTATATTCTGTTTCTGAAAATTATTTTGGGCCAAATTCTTTTCTCATGCCAGGGGCTTCAATAACATTATCCTAGATTTCCATCAGTTCAAGTGAAAGCAGAATCTGACCCACCAAATATATTGGTAGTATCGCAGTGTTTAGCTTGTGTATTTTGAAACTTGGAGGGAAAGGGGGCCCTGCGGGTATCATATTAAAAAAAAAAACCGACTTGATATTTGCTGTAATTTGATTCATTACAAAGGCAAAATATTTGCACTTCAGAAGCATCTTCCTAAGCATCAGGGACAAGTGCTCTCAGGCAGAGATGGTTTAGCAATATCTAGAGAAGGACTGAACTCCATCAGAGGCAGGAAGATAGCCTTAATTCTCCATTTAACTGAAGCACCCTCCAGCACATCATTGGCTTACTACCTAAAGCACCACACTAGAAGGAAAGCAATGTGGCTTCTAAATTCTTGGCTCTGTCAATGATTCACTTGGTAACCTTAGGTATGTCACTTAATTTCAGTGTGTCTCAGTTGTCTTATCTGTAGAATGAAGACAGCAAAACCCCCTCTCCCGCACTGCCTCAGAAAGGTGTTGTTACATTTATTTCATGATTGTTTATAAAATGCTTTCTGATCCTGAGCTGGAAGAATCAAATATTAAAATTCTGGGTGACACACATCCTCGCTAATCCTTTTTACACGGTAGCCCCTGCAATGCTCAGTGCAGAATATGCAAAGAGAAAATTCCAGCTGAGAGAACCTTAGCCTAGCTGATCCCAACTCATCTGAAGAAATCTCCCTTCTTAGAGCTATTCCTAGTGGACCAAGGGGGTCATATTAAAGAGATACAGTAAACTTACACAGAGTCAAATCTAGAGAATTAACTAAGTTTTTAAAGATCCCTATTCTAGTAGTGACTCCTTTAGATAGTTTGTCCTGTATGGGAGTAACAAGTGATCAATACCTCCAAAAACAAGGCTATAAATGGCTCGTCCAAACCACATTATGAGTCACCATCCATAAGTAGAACTCAGGGACTTCCAGGCCATTGATCTAGCCACCAAAATTGCTTCATTTTGTATGCTGAGAAAGAACACAAAAGTGAATCTTGTCCCATGACAAGGATTCAGTTGCAACACTGAAATCCACCACACAAAGTCCCTCTTCTCCCACAACTAACAGTGGCGAATCTACAGCCTTGTCTACATTAGCACTTATGCCAGCTAAACGTTTATTGCTCAGGCGTATGAAAAAACCACCCCCGTGAGCTACATAAGTTTTGCCGGGATCAGCACTTGTGTAGTACAGCACTATGTTGGCGGGAGAACATCTCTCACTGACACAGCTACCATGGCTCATTTAGGTGGTTTTGTTATGTAAGAGGCAGAACTCTCTGGTGTTGACAAAACACGGTTAGACAAGCACTTACGCTGGCAAAATTGATATCACTGGGAGACGAGGCATTTTTTTCACACCCTTGAGCAACAAAAGCTTTGCCAGCATAAGAGCTAGTGTAGACAAAGCCTTAGATAACCTACCCTCCCATTCCAGAGTCCATTAAACCCTCTTCCTCACTCTGGCTGAGGGACCTGAAATAATCATTTCATTTTGGGAAATAATTGAGGAAGATCACGTGAGCAAGCAGAATCAAAAAGAACAAATAAGGCAGATATAAATCCAGATAACATATTAAAATTGTTAAAGGGTTGCTGCTCCCTGAACACTGGAAACAATGAAGAGAATGAATTAAAAGCAATGTCTTGCACAATGCCGAGCCAGCCTGTGTTGATAAATCAACAACTAGGACTGCAGCTGTAGAGGTCAGTGGAGTAAGGAGGTTGGGAAGAGGAGGGAAGAAAGGTGAGTGAAGAGAAAACATTCAGCTCAGACTCTGAAGAAAGATGAATTAGAGTCAATGACAGAGTTTCCTAAATATTTCCCCTACCAGAGATTGTGTGTTTAATTCTAAATCCATTAACACTTATTTCACAGCGATACATCAGTGATCTCAAAGTTACTTCACACAAAAACCAAGATCTTATTCTAACCTGAGGGTTGTTAACGTCTCTCTCATTAGCATGATTTCCAAGCACCATACAGAACTGTCAAGTTCCCCAGGGTGGCATATCCCCGGGAGCGTTGCACTTTCAAGAAATGAAAAGTTTGGGGAAAGTTTCGTTTCTCACCAGGCACCGGGAAGCTGCAGCAGAAACATCCCAGGACTGCCCGAAGTGCAGTGGAGAGAACTTGTTCTTAAGTATCACCATCCCCTTCTCACTCCTGCCAGGTCTCTCAAACTGTGCGGGCTCAAATATAAGAGGCACTGAGCTGTATATTTAAACTATGTTGTTATTTGTTTATGTTAAACATTAAACAAGTGTATGTTGATAAACTGACAAATAAAATGAAAATGATAAGAAGTCTATAAAACTCAAACTGGGAGTTCTCTAAACAGCCTAGATTTCAAGAAAATAAGCCACAAGCAATAAAGTTAAACATATTGCTAAAAATGGGCTCACATTATCACTTCCAATATTGCACACTGGTGTATAATTTGGCACCAGTTATAATTTATTTGAAAACTACATAGAGTGCCAGCTACAGTCATTGTTTATTTTATTCACAGTCAAGAACAAAGGAGTTTAACAATGGTATGGTTTCTCATCCACTAGTATTTCAAATCTCCCTTTTTCAGGCTGTAGAAGTCAAAAAGCTCTGGTATAACCTTAACTGTAAAATACACTTTATTCCCATCACTTACTACTCACTAGAAGTTCCAGATGGTAGCTGTGTTAGTTTATTGCAGAGAAACAGAGTCCTGTGGCACTTTTAAAGACTAACCGATGTATTTATCGCATGAGCTTTCGTGGGAGAAAATTGGTGGCAATCAAAGAGAGATACGCAAAGTACTTAAAATACCTCGCATATCTCCCTCCGATTGCCTACCGCCTACTTATTGCAGTGTCTTCAGCGCTCTGAGTAGGAGGAAAACGTCTTCTCCCTGACTCAATGCTACTCCTTCTGCGGGGTGATCTTCCAAGATCAGCTTCCTGATCGGCTGAGTGAGTCTTCACAGACCTAATCAGTCGATTAGGAATATCGATCTGATGGCAGCAAATATGCCTCCCTCAGTGAAGACCTGCCCTCAGATTCTATTCCCAGCTCTGTAGCTCCCCTGGTATGTGACCCTGGGCAAGTTACCCCTCTGTTTCCCTCCTACCCCTTGTCTCTCATCTATTTAGAATGTAAGCTTTTCAGGGCAGGGCCTGTCTTATTATGGCTTTGTACAGTGCCTAGAATATTGGGGTCCCTACCTTGGATGAAGCCTTTAGATGCTGCTTAAATAATGATTTAATCACAGTTCCAAACAGCCTGGCCTTTTTAAAATGTGTGAAAAAGACAAAATGAGAGGTCCTCAGACAGAAAGCAGAAGCGTAAAAGTTGTAAATTAGGAAGGATTCATTTAACATAATTAGATTTAACTTCTGTCAAGAGTCAACATTTTTCTGCCCTTTTATACAGATAAACTACAAGAGAACAAGAAGTTTGCATAAGACAGGTAAAATGAGTGATATAACTGAGTGTTATATGACTCCATTGCCACTTAGGAAGGGGATGCAGATGTGATCTTAAAGGCTTATCTACATGAGGAAGATATTTCATAATGGTCATTCCAGATTAACTCCATGTGTGGATGCTTATATTCCAAAACAAGAGCACCCACACATGAAGATACTCAGGAATAGTTCATCTACTTTAAATTCATATCCTCATTCTGGATTAATTTTCTAATGTAGGCAAGATAACAAAACTGGATCAGGTTTGTCACAGTTTCTTGTTTCACAGGGTCTTGCAAACCACGTGATCACACCATTATCAGAAAGACAAATTCCAAAGTGGTAGCCATTTTAGTCTAGTTCAGCAAAACAAACAAACAAAGAATCCTGTAGCACTTTTTAAAATGAACAAATTTATTTTCGCATTAACTTTCGTGGGAGAAGTCCCACTTTGTCAGATGCCAGAGTGGAGAAAACTTACATACCCTAACTTCCACATAATGGTGTTAAACCCAGAGTCCTCATCAGCACCTGGATGGGGATCTTTCTATGGCTACTGCCCAGTAAAAAGAGAAATCTATGACTCAGGATTTGGCAGGCACACCTAGTTGATCACAGCCACTCAGTGCAGAGTCATCAGTATCTCCTCCCTGCCATGGTGTTACTGTTCCAGTCACTCTCTGGGAAAGCCTCCTCCAAATGCTAGCAAAAGCTTCCATGTGGCTGCAATTGCAATTCAGTGACCACACCTACCTCAGGTAGGTTGAGTGAAAATTGAGAAGCACACTGACATCCTCCTGTTAGTCCCATAGTGGAGAAGGAGATTTGCCACTAGCTCGTGAGATGCTGCATTCTTCTTCCTTGGGGCATATGCTGGGAAACTGTGCTTAAATCAGGCTTTGTCAGGACATAACCCACTTTTTTAAAATGTACTGGTATTTCTAACAATTTTAGGCTATTAAAGCTAAATTAGAATGTTGTGTGTTTGCTTATTACATGTCACTCAGCTGAGACAGTGAAACTAGACTGATCAGTCTAACTGAGTAGAACTACTTGCTGGTTCTTAATAGCCTAGTGCCCTTAGGTTTGGGTCACAGACTGCAGAGAAAAGTTTAAATCCAAAGAGAATTTAAAGAAGAAAATCATCACTAGAAAATTTTGTTTTGTTTTGTTTTTTTTAAAAAGGAAGTTGCCTTATTATATTTTTTCATATTTTGTTTTGTGATACCCTTTTCCAAAATGTAAAATCTAATTTTAGAGCATAAACTAAGTTGACAGTTACCCTTTGATAAACTGTAAACCTGATTGTACATACATGACAAAAATCACCTCTCTGTAATTGGCTAGTAAATCAATCAAATCCTAATTTAAGATCTTCAAAATAAGCCTTGAGGGTTGTATAGATCCTGTGCTGGTTCTTTGCACAGTGGCAAGTTTCCTTCAGACAAGTCTTTTCAGTTCAGAGGTTTCTCTTAGAAAGACCCTAAAACACAAAGGTGCTTCTTGTCCAAGCAACTGCGCATACAAACATTCAGATACCACAGTGATGAGCACAGAATAAATACCAAGCCTGATAAAAACAGATTTATTAAGCACATAGTTTTGAATGTGAGCACTGAATCTAAGTAAATAACAAAAACCCAGCCCCAGCAAATGGTGTGAGATGGCACAATCCTAAAGCAGTTTATTTCCAGCTGAGAGAAGCCTGGGGCTATATCATTTCTGGCTTCCCCTGGGACAGTCAATTGTCATTAATTGCAGAGGATAGATTCACAATATGGACAAAACATTAATGTGAAAGCAACCTCAGAATACAATGCAGACTGAATTGTAAGGTTTGGGGGCCTACATTTTCAACCCCAGATATGGGGAAGTAGATACATTACTCTTGTTGGTGCTAACCAGGACACACAGTGAAGACAGAATGCTGTTGTCCTTAGCCTTCAGGGTCACTGTACAGGCTCTATTAAACTTTTATCATTTAAGCTCATTTATCAGTTGTGAATCTAATCCATTAAGTGCACCCTGAAAATGAACTCCTAATTCTGAAATTCCCTCACACCCAACAAGTTCAGGGTTTAGATCCTCTTACCCACTGCCTCCCATTGTTTCCAAATGTACATCACCACAAGTAACAAGCTTTGAGAACCCTTTTTCAGTGATAGTTTTATGATGCCAGCTCCATCCATCCATACAACCTGACAGACTGTGAAAGACTGGAATGCCAGCAAAACAAATTACGAAAGCACTACAACAACTAATCATGCACAAGTCAGTCATGCAATCAAATAAAATGCTGTAAATATATCATTTATCAAGTCTCCCACTTTAACCCAGCATATCCTTGGGTTTTCATATCATAGCGCCTTTTGTTTTGTTTCATTTTTCCTGTAACCCACTTTGGTTTTATTCCCATGTTTCCCCACACACATCATCGCTACATTCATCTATCATTTTATCAGAAGGCCAGAGATATCGTATGGTAGAAAGTGCTTCAGTGATAATGGCAGCTTTGGCCTGAAGCATATCACACTTGGGCATGTTTCTGTTTTTAAGTAACTTCAAACACTATAAAAGCCACACAGGACACTTAGAGCTTTCAAGTGATTTTATGACTACAGCTATCTTGTTAGCAAAATGCAATTATGCTTTCCCCAGCCCCAACCAAATCACCTTCATATCACTTGTAAAAATTGAAGCATAAACTTTCCATCCAACCAGCCATACTTTTTTTTATGGTAAACACCTGCTGAAAGAAGCCCTGTGCATTACTCTTTCATTTTAACATTTAAAACCAGCAACCAGATGGCGATGCAACAACATGCAAGAAACTGGTCCTCATCAGCACTGAATCACAATTTTGGATTGATTCAAGGAATGATAACAGGATACAAAGCTCTTCAGCTCCCAGTCACCAGCTTGAATTCAATCTAAAGTCAGAAGTGACCAAAAGTCATATAGCTGAGTTAGATGAAATAGGCTTGTTATTCCAAATCAGTTCTTCACTGAGAAGTGTCCATATCACAAAAGCCATTATAACAATATCCTCGACGGGTGATTGAATTACCTGTCTACAATTACAGGAATGGAACTGCCCTATCAGCCAAGCAGCGGGCTCTCTAGATCTTGAGCTGGGCATTGGAAGGGGGGAGTTCACACTGACACTGTTATTCTGAGTCCATTCAACTCAAAGGAAATCACTTCTCTTTGAGAGATACAGATGAAGAATTGAAGTGTGAGTAAGTCTCAAGCAAAAAAGGGAGCAGCTCAGTTAACATATGTACCAGTTAGTGTGTTTAATTGATAACTGAAATAAAAATCAGCTGTTGGAGTAAAGACAGTGGAGAGAAAAAAAATCAACTCTTTCTGCGTAAGACTATTTAACTTACAAGATCTCAATTACATTAAATACATTCTGGCTCCATATGTACATCAGAATATGAGGAGAACATCAAGGATTGGAAGTCGAGATTCCTGAGCTCCAGCTCTAGCACAGACTTGCTGGGTGAACATGGGAAATTTCATAAGCACTGTGCCTCAGTTTACCTTTTTGTAAAATGGAGATAACAATATTTCACAAAGATGTTGTGAGTTTGTTAATTTTTGTAAAGTGCATTGAAATAGCTGAATGACATTTTAAGTTACTCTGAGTATTATTCTACAGTATTTCTGCCTTCCATACATCAATGCACCTCATATCTATTAAAATAAGATGTGTGCATTAAAAACAGAAAATGAGATCAAAAGATAAAAACAATATAGATATAGACACACAACAGAAGGCTGCTTTAAAAAATCCAGAATTTAATACACACCCCCATCCATTGATGGTTTCTGAATATGGCTGTTTTGTCTAGCCTGGACAATGTGTTTACCCAGACACCTGCTGCCTTTCCTTTATGATTTGATGAATTCAGACCTGCAATATTTCCGCCTGTAGCACCATGTTGGCAAACAAAAAGGTGTTAAATGGGAAGAACAATGGGCAGTCATGTCAGGTTGATTGGATCCCAGAAGGAAGGAGAAGAGATGGAGGCATGGAGGAGAGCTAGACAGAGAAATAGGTAATGGTAATCAAGAGTTAATGGTAAAAAGTCACTGATCATTAATGAGGGACCTGGCCCTGAGCTATGAAAATACTGGAAAATATTATCCCATATACATCTATGTACTGGAGTTAAATATTATCCTATGAGGACTAGTGTGGAAAAAACAGAGCAACATATGTACTGGAATTAAAAGGAATATTATACATACCTAAATAAAAACACACTGTTGACATTTCACAATACCTGAGCTGGTATTTCAATCTATAATATCTACACTGTCCCCCATCTCAGAGCAAAACCTTTGTGTGGCCAGTTTCTGTAGGGGGCATCCTTTTTTTTCTTTTGAGACACAATCAAAACGCAGACAGAGGAAATGCAAATGTCATTCACCTCCCCTTCATTGTCAGGAAGGACACATGAGGATAAAACACTGTGAGTGCATCCTTTCCCTCCTATTATGTGTCTTAATGCTTTTGTCCTAATTTACCCTTTGCATAATTTATTTCCATGTGTATTGTTTCCTGATCTGCAACATGTAAGAATAAATGGAAATTATAAAATGTTTTATTAAACAATTTTTTAAAAAACCAAAAAACCAGACAGATGGTGTCAGACAGCCAGTAACAACCCTGTTTCCCCTACCCATTGGTACTTTAAGAGGAAAGCAAACCCTGCACTTGAGGTCTATTGTTTCTTCTCTTCTCACTCCAGAGGGAGGGGGAGGAAAAGGGGCTAATTATAACAGACCTGCTCCTGCTCCTTTGACTCCAATAGCAATACAATTGGGCTTCGAAAGAATTTAACTACAAGTTCACACTAGGCAGGATTTCTCGGATGAAGATAGAAATTACAGGTGTGAATGTTAATGTCTTTCAGTAAGGCTAGCCCACGTTGAAAACCCACTCGCTTCTTCTCCCAAGTCCTCAGCACTACCGCTGGCTTAGGAGCTCACTGACTTCTGTGGAGTCCCTCCTCATTGGCAGCCAGGTAAACAAGAGTCGAGTCGAGCCTCCCTTCGCCCTGCATGCACACGAGCGCGCACGCCACACTTCGAATTCCTCTTCGGAAGCTCCCACCCACCACCAAATGAATGCCTTTCCCCAAGGAAAATCACCCCCAGAGGGCAGCTGCCATCGTTATTAAGAACATGTCCATGGTCACACGCGGCGTTTCGCAGAATACACGAGAGGGACAGAGCTGTACCAATCTGGTATGGCACAACCGAAGTCGGGCCAAGGAAAGAGGTTGCCCCTCCGCCTTGTCTCCCCACACATATAACAAAGTGCAACGGTTATTGTTTTCGTGCGGTTCAGCTGGCAACAATTGGCTCGTTTCTTTTTTTTTCACTGGAAAATGGAGCGATTTAAGCAGCATGTGGGGGAAAGAGCGTGTTAATAAGTTGTTTTCACTAAGACAACTATCAAATCTGCAGTTTGATTGGGGGACCATTGTATAATCAGTGTACACACTCCCGGGCTCCTTTTCTTTCTTTCTTTCTTTCTTTCTTTCTTTCTTTCTTTCTTTCTTTCTTTCTTTCTTTCTTTCTTTCT
>ML685785.1:659987-685085 GCA_007922175.1 Pelusios castaneus | reverse complement strand
TCTTTCTTTCTTTCTTTCTTTCTTTCTTTCTTTCTTTCTTTCTTTCTAAAAGACATCCCCTCCTTTAATGACACTTCCCCCGTCTCACCAGATCTTTACAATGCCCTATATAAAAGAATAGTTAATGGAAGAACCCGCTGTATGCCAAAATGGAGCAAGAGTGATGCAAAGATGCCAGCTGTGAGCCCCCTCCCGGTTTAAGCCCCCGGATTGCTACCCGCCACCGAGACAGCAGCAGGAATCCCTGGGAAAAGGCTCCGAGTGTTTCTCCCAACTCCAATCGGAGAAAGTAATTGAAAGGATGCAGCTCACAGTCTGAATTGCGGCTCTAAAAACTCAAACTGGTAAAAACACGCCCTCGGTGTGACTAGAAAGTGCAAATGAAGTGTCTCCACCACGTACTCCGCTTTCTTGCATTATGAGCATCTTACATTATCAGCCGGAGCTGCCCCTTTAGCACAGAAGTCATTTTTAACAGGCTGAGACAGCCCCTTTTCTCCCTACGTACGGTGCCAAATCCCACTCTCCCTAATGCCTGGAGGGATTAACGGTGTGTGCTGTAGACCATAAGGAAATAAGGGACCTGATCCAGAGAAAGATGACTGGCTCGGCTCCTGTCTGCCTCCCTTAAATCTGCCTTAATTCAGGACCGGAAAACCCAGAATATTTCTGTAGCGAAGGCACCTGCCCCAAGACGGTCTCTTTCTATATTTCTAGCAAACAATTGGCCAGATCCTGCCGTCATCCGGGCAAGATTTTGGTTCAGTGTGTCCTTCCCAAAATGGAAACACAGCCCTGCTTGCCACTTTTAAAAGCGAAAACCTCCCGCAGGCAAAGAGATCTGTAGACTTCCTGCCTAAAAATCAACCATCAGTGACCTCGAGTCATTCATTTAATGCAAGAGAGCCCGTCTCTCTCTTCCCCGCACACACGCACATAAACCGAAGTGTAATTGCAATGCTCCTGCTATGAAAAGATCGGTGCAGCCCCCTTTGCTACTGAGCCAGCAAATGCTGTGGCTGATTCTTTCCACCTCTTCAAGTAATCCCAACTCCAAGGTTGCAAAAGAAAACTCCGAACTGTTGTCGGAGCGCTGCAGAACCGATCATTGTGCCCCCCGACTTCCTTCTCCAGAGGACACTGGATTGGTGGCGGGGGGAGCCAGCCCGGACGTCGGGCACAGGACTCTGTCAAGTGCAAGCACCCCCTCAGGGGTCCTGCAAGATCTTGCAGTTTCCAAGATCCACGCAGCCCCGAGAGCTGCAAAAAACCCCGCTGCCATCCGCCCCTCCAGAACTCAGATCTCTGTTCCTCCCTGCCAGCCAATTAAGCACTACACAAATATAACAATTTCTTCTTGTTAATTTCAGTGCAAGACGTTTGTGTGTGTTGCACAAAAAGAGAGGAGCTCAGAAAGGAAAGAGGGAGGGAGGAGAGATCAGCTGGGAGGCTGGAGGCACCGGGCTCAGTCTGGCAGCAGCATCGGAAAGGCGCCTTTTTTCATATTTAAACCACGCGGAATATGTACATTTTTGATTCCTACTTACGCTTTCAGGGGGTTGTGAATGACAGTCGCCATTTTGCTACAATGTAACAGAATATTGTGTCTCAGAGTTCTAAAGGTTCGCTCAGGGGAAGCGGTCAGCCAATCCGAGGACGGGATACCGGCCCGCTGCCCAATCCAGCCCTGTGGGCGGAGCCTGGGCTGTGCTAGTTATTAGGGGAGCTGTCAAAGCCCAGAGGTCACTCCCTTTCTGTGCAACTGGAAGAGAGCAGACCTTAAAGGGGCAGTAACACGTCCAAGGGGCTGTCATCTCACAGAATTAGACTGAGGGGGGCTAGGATGCGGAGCAGAGGGCTCTTTGGAGTGATCTTGCTCTTTAAATGATAAGAAATCCAGAGAGAAGAATGAGGGAGAAAGCATGGCTCATATATTGTCCTATTGCATTGCTGTGGCTGCCTTTCATTTTCCCAAATGGCATGCCCCCTTATTCATGTGCAAGGGTTGGATGCATGCCATTTCATCACGAAAATAAATTACATGTGTACTGACATTTGGTGCTGCATTAGGTTCTCAAATTTTATTATTACTATAATTCCCAAGTTGTTTCCCTTTACCTAAAGCCACTTTCCCCTTCAGGTTTCTTGGAAATGCCAGCGCTTACAGTGACTTCAGGGCAGCACCCACTCCCCCTCCCCTAGGAATTTCTCAATGTCAGTCATCCAGCTCCTGCAGCCAGTGCACTGGTTACATAATGCACAGTGGCCAAACTGCCTGCTTGTCTGTTTTCTGTTTTTCCCACAATGCAACTTCTGAAGTGATCGTCTTGTCTAGCATGTTGAGACCTGGGCCTCTGATCTTTCAGCATGGGGAAAGGGAGAGGGGAAGGATTTTAACATATATTTCCATATGACACCTACTTGCCTAATAGCAGAGTAACTTGGAGGCAAGAGTTCTGGAAGAGATACAGCTGTAGTTAAGAGTCCATTTCTGGGAGAGGCACCAACTCCAGGAAGTCTGAGTTTACCTGTGACTAATTAAAAGAGTTGCCAAATGAATTATCCAGCATAAGCTAACAGACTCAAGAAGTGACTAATTCTGATCTCACTTACACCACTCAAAAGCAGAAGCAAGTGCACTAGAACGAGTGAAATTACAGTAGCATAAATCTAACATAAGTGAGATCAGACTTTGACCTAAGGAGTTTCTTTCTGTCTGATATTAGTGTAGTCTTTTGCCTTATAACACTTTTCTATCTCTCAAAATGTCTCCCTGCTCTTCAGGCATTCCTTAGCCCCAAAACAGAGGTCCAATTCTTCTGACTTCACACCAATAAATACCTGGAGAAACTCAAGTAAAGTCAATGAAAAGAATAAGAATCATGGCATTTTCATTTCTACCATTCAGAAGCCAATGAGTTGGAAGTATCAATGTTCTGTGATGCTTAGGTGTCAAAAAGGTTTGAGATGGCAACAATTCTAAGAGGGCTGCACTAAGAAAAAGGACCAAAGAGGCCAAAGCCTTTTATAATAGTATTTAATATAAAGTGATCCAGATGGCACCAGAGTGACCAGATTCTCATATTTGACACTTCCCTATTGGCCACAGAGAAAACTGCAATTTTTTTGCAAATGCCTGGGTAACATACCCCATGAAAGAGAAATGAACAGGATAACATGTTCAGAGGTACCAATAACCTATGCTAGAGGGCACCAGAACTGCCTAACTGAGTGTCATGGGCCTTATTTTGCTGACAGAAATTCTGCTTCAACTCACATGATAGGAGAATATTGGTTCTATCTCCAGAAAATTCTTACCGGCCATGACCTGCCACATAGAAACTTCACAATTACCACTAGGTGGCATAGATTTGTTACTATAATGTTTATTTTTATAGACCCATTGATGCCACATACATGAAGGCAATACCCATGTGTTAATCTGCAGCTGTAAGGGACAGGGAATATGGCTGCCCTCAGAGACAGACAGTGAGGGCGGGCCAATCCCCTGCAAAGGGGTTAACCCTGGGCCACCAATCCTGGCTGACAGGAGGCAAGTGGGCAGGGCCCAGCAGGGCAGTATAAGAAGGCGGCCCTCTCCCTCAGTCAGGGCCCAGCCAGCACTGGAGAAGCACTGTGCTTCACTGCCCTGGGGCCAGATGCTCCGCCAGGTGTCCAAAGAGGTGTGTCCCCAGCTTCCCACTGCCTGGGGCCCAGAGGACTGCCCCAATTGGCATGCACCCAGCCAGGCTGGGGAGATGCCAGCCCCCTGGGAGCAGGGGGAGCAACTGCCCCTGGTTGTACTGAACAACCAACTCTCTGACCCAGAGCCCTGGGGTTTGGAGTGCAAGGATGGCCCCTGTGACCTGGAGGAGCTGCCCTCTGCTGGGGACCTGGATGAGACACTGCCAGCCTTGCCACCACCCGATGAAGCAGATGGGTTCGGGAACTTCCCAATGGCAGAGTACCTTGGCGTCCCCTAGGAGATGGGAATCAGGTACCCTGGGGAAAGGGAGAGGGGAGAGCTGCCTGGCCCGGTGGTGTTTAAATGGCCATGGGCCATACTCTGGGGCAGTGTGTTGTGGTGGGAACACCGCTGCCCTGCACCAGGGATACCCCAGAGCCCCAGGTGCGTTGGAACCCTCCTGCTATAGCCACTGTGGTTTGATTGGTGGTATTTTCTCCTGCCTGCCCTAAAACCCACTCCTTACTGAGAAACTGCTGCCTGCCCCGCCCTGCCTGGGGCCAGGCCTGTATTTGTATATAGAGACTCATCCTTCCCTGGGGCTAGAGACTGCTGCCTGCCCTGGCCTGCCTGGGGCTGGGAGGCAGAGCGGTCACATTTGGTGCCTTCTCTGAGGAACGATACCCCCTTGACAAAAATGGGGCCTCCTCATTGTTTGGTCTAGGACCTAGACAAGTTGATCAAGTTGTGGACAGAAGCCCAGCAGCAGCAACAGGCTGCTCACCTGCAACAACAACTGGTGCAACCCTTTGGCGCCCAGCAGCTCATCCGGGACCTGGGGACCCAGCAGCTGGAACAGCAGCACCAGTACCTCCAGCAGGGGCCAGCACAATCACCAGCTCCTAGCAACCAGATGGTGAGTGGAGCTATGGGGGGCCCCAATACCCCGCTACCCTTGCGCCTTACGAAGCTTGGACTGGGCGATGACCCCGAGGCCTTCCTAACCACCTTTGAACGGGTAGCCGCGGCAGTGGGCTGGGACCCCATACCTAACGGGGGTGCCCCAGGCGGCCTATCGGGTCTTATCAGAAGAGCAGTCCCGAAATTATAAGGAGGTGAAGGCCGCAATACTAGACGCTCTCGATATCTGCCCAGAGACCTTCCGCCGGCACTTCTGTGCCAAGATGTACCCCGTGGGGGCTCGGCCACGCGCCGTGGCCCAAGTACTGAGGGACATGGGCTGGCAATGGTTGCTGCCGGACCAGGGTACGGCAGCAGAACTGGCCGACCGGGTCATAACCGAGCAGTTCCTGCACATTCTGCCCCCTAAGGGGCACACGTGGGTCATGCGACATCATCCTTCCACTTTGAATGATGCCGTACGCCTCATGGAGGATTTCCTGGCAGCAGAACCTCCGTCACCCGCAGAGGCCCCAGGAGGAAACCTTCGTCCTCCTTCTCTGACCCGGGAGTTGCGGGCGCCGCACACTCACCGACCAGCTACGGCTCGACCGCCTCAACCCCCTCCCTCCCCCGTGTCATCCGCACCCTTGGAGAAGTCCCCCAGACCCTGGGTTGGATCAGCGAAGGGCCAAGGACCCACGGCTGGGACCCACCCACCAGAGCCTGGACCCTGCTTCACCTGCGGCCTCTACGGACACCTCCAGAGACACTGCCCCTTGATGGACTACTCCTTTGGGCTCGTGTGCGCTGGGGAGGGCCGAGCCCGGAAGACCCCGATGACGGTCCCCATATGCCTGGCTGGTTGGCCCGTGTGGGCACTCATAGACTCCGGCTGCGGGCAAACTCTGGTTCGTCAGGAACTAATCCCCACCGACAGACCAACGACCGGTTCCATACACCTGCAGTGTGTACACGGGGATGTGAAGGAATACCCCACCATGCAGGTCCAACTAGCTGTTCGCGAGGTGACCCAGGCAGTACCCGTAGGGGTAGCTCCTAGCCTGCCTTTCCCCATCATCCTGGGGCAGGACTAGCTGAACTTCCATGACATCCTGCAGGCCGCCGCCCGGCAGGAACCTTCGAAAGGGCAGGATCAGATGGTCGCAGACCCCCCGGAAAAGGGACCCAGCCCTGGTACATAGGAAGTCGAGGTGGACCCGGGAACCCCCGGGAACTACCCCAGAACACAGAGGGTTGCCAACTAAATGCGGCGCCCCCCCCCACTCGTACCCCATTGGGGAGGATTCCCCATCACCAAGCCGGCCTTGACACTTCTGTCAAGATCAGCGGGAAGATCCCACGTTGAACCATGCCTATGACCAACTGGCCTTCGTGGATGGGGTGGGCACTGGGGATGCTAGTGCCAACCAATGGCCCTGCTTCGAGCTCTGAGGTGATAGGCTATACCAAGTGGAAAAACACCCGCAGACCCAGGAGGTCTGGGCCCAGTTGCTGGATCCCCGGTGTCACCGACGAGCTGTCCTAAAGCTGGCCCACGATGTCCCAGCAGCTGGCCATCTGGGCCTTGACAAGACTTTGGCCCGAATCCTCACCCATTTTTACTGGCCGGGGGTACGTCAAGAAGTGAAGGAGTACTGCGCCTCATGCCCAGAGTGTCAGCTTGCGGCCACCCCGGGAGTTTCAAGAGCCTCACTAATCCCCTTACCTTTGGTAGGCGCCCCCTTCGAGAGGATTGGTATGGACCTCATAGGCCCTCTAATCCGCAGCACCACGGGATTCCACTTTGTTCTGGTAGTAATAGACTATACCACCCGGTTCCTGGAGGCAGTTCCCCTGAAAAATATCAAGGCCTGAACCATCAACACCGAGCTGATGAAAATTTTCGCCCGGGTGGACCTCCCCCGAGAGATCCTTACCGATCAGGGCACAAATTTTACTTCCCGGCTGCTGCGGGAGGTATGTGGTCTCCTTGGGATAAAGAAGCTCCAGACGTCTGTTTATCACCCCCAAACAGACGGTCTTGTCAAGCGGTTTAATCGCACTGTGAAGGCGATGCTGAGGAAGTTCTCAGCGGAGGAACTCTGACATTGGGACCTACTCCTTCCCCCGCTACTCCTTGCCATGCGGGAGGTACCCCAAGCTTCCACCAAGTTCTCTCCCTTCGAACTCCTGTATGGCCGGCAACCCCATGGCATATTGGACCTACTGCATGAAACCTGGGAACGAAGCCCCTCGTCTTCGCAGGGGCTGCTTCAATACGTCCTCGCAATGCAGAACTGCCTAGCGCAGGTTGGAGCCCTGGCTAAAGAGAATCTCCAGGAGGCCCAACGGGCCCAAGTCCGATCCTACAACTGGGGGGCCTAGCTTAGGACCTTCCACCCTGCAGACCAGGTCCTGGTACTCCTGCCCTCCTTGGAGTCAAAGTTGCTGGGACGCTGGCGGGGCCCCTATGAAGTGGTGCGCCAGATCGGCCCAGTCACCTATGAGCTTCACCAACCTGATCGCAGAAAGCCCCGTCAGCAACACCATGTGAACTTGCTGAAGTCTTGGAAAGATCGGGAGGCACTGCTAATTGCACCATACCCCCCCGAATCCAAACTCAGGCCCCAAGTCCCACCACAGAGCGAAGCTCCGGAACCGCAGCTGGGGGAGACCCTCACCGTGTCCAAGAAAGAGCAGATGCGGGAACTGGTGGAGGCATTCCCAAAAACGTTTTCCCCCACCCTGGGGCAAACCAACCTGGTATACCATAACATCCAAACGGACCCTGGGAAAGTCATCCGAACCCCCGCTTGTCGCCTTCCCTGGAGTACGCGTGAGGCGGTTGACCAAAGGTCCAAGCCATGCTCGATCTTGGCGTGACTGAGCCCTCTAGGAGTGAATGGCGTAGCCCGATTGTACTGGTTCCTAAACCCGACGGCACCCATCGATATTTTTTTTTTTTTTTTTTTTGTATCGACTTCAGACAGGTGAACCAGATCTCGAAGTTCGACGCTTACCCCATGCCAAGGGTGGATGAACTGCTGGACCGACTGGGGGAGGCCCAGTACATCTCCACTCTTGATCTGACAAAGGGCTACTGGCAGATCCCGCTGGAGGTGAGGTCAAGAGAGAAGACAGCCTTCGCGGCCCCCAGTGGTCTATTCCAGTTCACCAAAATGCCATTTGGCCTCCACGGGGCCCCAGCAACATTCCAGAGGCTAATGGATCAACTCCTACTCCCCCACACAGGGTATGCAGCCGCCTACCTGGTCGACATCATTGTATACAGTCGGCACTGGGAAGAGCACCTCCACCACCTTGCGGTCATCTTGAGGGCCCTCCGAGACGCAGGTCTGACAGCCAACCCAAAGAAATGTCGCCTAGGCTGGAGGGAGACAACATACCTGGGGTACCACCTAGGCCGCGGAATGGTGAAGCCGCTCGTGGATAAGGTACAGGCAGTACAGGACCAACCAGCCCCGACTACAAAAAGACAGGTCAGACAATTCCTTGGACTAGTGGGGTACTATCGGAGGTTCATTCCCCGCTTCGCAACAGTTGCCGCCCCCTGACTGACCTGTTAACCAAAAATCGGCCGACCCGGGTACGCAGGACACAGGACTGTGAGAAGGCGTTCCAAGCCCTGAAATCCGCACTCTGTCAGGATCCCGTACTTTACACCCCTGATTTCGGCAGCTACTTTACCCTTCAGACCAACGCATCCGCACTAGGCATAGGCGCTGTCCTCTCACAGACCGTGGGCGGTGAGGAACACCCAGTGCTCTCCATAAGCCGAAAATTATTCCCCCGTGAGCAAAAATATTCAGTCATCGAGAAGGAGGCCCTAGCAATAAAGTGGGCTGTGGAAGCACTCCGATATTACCTCCTAGGTAAGCCACTGTCCACGCCCCCTTATGATGGCTGCAACAAATGAAAGACTCCAATGCCCACCTGCAACGGTGGTACTTGGCCCTGCAGCCTTTTGTTTACTCCATCCAGCATTGGGCCGGACGACAGAATGCTAATGCCGATGCACTATCCTGCTTTGGGGAATGGCAGGAGCCCAAATCCGCTGGGTGGGATCTGGACTTAAGGGGGGGTGGTGTGTAAGGGACAGGGAATATGGCTGCCCTCGGAGACGGACAGTGAGGGCAGGCCAATCCCCTGCAAAGGGTTTAACCGTGGGCCACCAATCCTGGCTGACAGGAAGCAAGTGGGTGGGGCCCAGCAGGGCAGTATAAGAAGGCAGCCCTCTCCCTCAGTCAGGGCCCAGCCAGCATCAGAGAAGCACTGTGCTTCACTGCCCTGGGGCCAGATGCCCCGCCAGGTGTCCAAAGAGGTGTGTCCCCGGCTTCCCACTGCCTGGGGCCCAGAGGACCGCCCCGATTGGCACGCACCCAGCCGGGCCGAGGAGACGCCAGCCCCCTGGGACCAGAGGGAGCAACCGCCCCTGGTTGTACCGAACAACCAACCCTCTGCCCAGAGACCTGGGGTTTGGAGTGCAAGGATGGCCCCTGTGACCTGGAGGAGTTGTCCTCTGCTGGGGACCTGGATGAGACACTGCCAGCCTTGCCACCACCCGATGAAGCAGACGGGTTCGGAAACTTCCCAATGGCAGAGTACCCTGGCGTCCCCTAGGAGATGGGAACCAGGTACCCCGGGGAAAGGGAGAGGGGAGAGCTGCCTGGCCCGGTGGTGTTTAAATGGCCACGGGCTGTACTCTGGGGCAGCGTGTTGCGGTGGGAACCCCGCTGCCCTGCACCAGGGATGCCCCAGGTGCATTGGAACCCTCCTGCTATAGCCACTGTGGTTTGATTGGTGGTATTTTCACCTGCCTGCCCTAAAACCCACTCCTTACTGAGAAACTGCTGCCTGCCCCGCCCTGCCTGGGGCCAGGCCTGTATTTGTATATAGAGACTCGTCCTTCCCCGGGACTAGAGACTGCTGCCTGCCCCGCCCTGCCTGGGGCCAGGCTTGAGTTTGTATATAGAGACTCACCCTTCCCCAGGGCTAGAGACTGCTGCCTGCCCCACCCTGCCTGGGGCTGGGAGGCAGAGCGGTCACAGCAGCTCTGATACATTTTAAAACCCTGGGATAAAATGCAAAGTTATGTAGGTAAAGAATTTGTGTCCCTTTCACTGCCTCAGTGGTACTCAGCTCCCTAATCCATCTCCATGAAATTTATTGCAACATTTCCAGCCCCTGGGCTCAGACAGCTGTTATTTTAGTTAAATGAACCTGCTCCAGAAAAGTTTTCTCCTTTTCTTCCCAAATGTAGAATTTCCTCCCACAAAGTTACACCTTTGCTTCCAAGCCTACAGCCCACCCATCTCACAGATGTGAGGAATTTATTGATTTGTTTTATATCTTCTATCATCCACAAAGCAAGTTATAACCAAATTTTAGTATAACTAATGGATTGGCCTAAGGACCAGGATGGGCAACACACCATTTTTCTATATATAAAAGAAAATAAGACCACTATCTCCTAGCCCCACAGGGCTAGAAGCTGGAGATTTATGCCACTGGGAAGGTGACACCAATACTCACTCCAAGTAATGGGAAGTTCTAGGATAGTGTATGGTGAAAGATAACATTTTTAAAGTATACTAAAACTGTTTTGATATCTTTAGAAGTTTAATGAGTCTCTCTGGTCCCTGTACAGTTGGACTCATGGGCCCACTCCAGAGCTGCTGGCAATAAGCTCTTGGTGAAGATTGGTATAGAGGAGGTTGCAAAGTTTTAAACTGGCTTGGCACTCTCTGGATCATTAGGCCATTCAGATGCTAGGTCAGTCCCAACCTCTAATTTATGCTAGTTGCCATCAATCCTAAAGGACTGCTACAGCAGCCAACAATTAGCTGAGCATAAGGAAAACCCTTTGCACACCTCTCTTCTCCAACCATTCCACATATAGCAATGGTCAGAAGCAGGGCACAGCGCAGGAGAAACTACAGTAGTGTTGTATCATGCAAGGCTCTCTATGCAGTTTGAGGACAGCTTTGCAATACCAGGGAACTGAAGAATCTGGCCCATGATAACTAAGGCGTCAAGCTTTACCAGCAGAAGAATATAAAAATAGTACTAGTAATATTTTAAAGCTAAAACATTTCTAGAATAGACTGTCCCGTAATGTGTAATGTCATATAAAAATATACGATGGTGTGGTGTGAAAGACAGGTTTTACAGACCATGATTTGAAATGACCTAAACAACTTGCTCATGGCTTCACATCTTGTGAGTGATGTGACCATCACAAACTCATGCTCATAAAACCTTTATACCACACCATGTGGATTTCATTTTTATATCCATGCATGCACACACAATCCTCATTATTAACTGATTACATGCAAATGGAATTTTTGGGACCCAGTCTCCTTTTACTAACATTGGTTTTATACCAGTGAGACTCCACTTATTATTACTACTGATTTACACCAGTGTCAATGGAGAATCAAGACCAAAATACACACTTTCTCATTTACTAATCCACCAAATCCCAAATTCAGGTTTCTACAATCCCCACTTAAGAGTGATGACATCACACAGAGCCACCTAAAGCACAGCGGGAGATTGTAAGAAGATGGAAATGATTTTAAAATATTTAGCATGATAAAAAGGGTAGGTATATGCTTCCCAGAAGTATTGGGAACATACAAGTAAAAATCTCAACATCCACATTCAAATTTAAAACGAGATAAAAGAAATAATTAATCCATTCTCCTCTGGTAAAGCTCACTCATGATGCACAAGACCCGCAGCAAAACTTGGGTTCTGTGTGTCTGCAGTAGTGGTGATGGGGTGTGGAAGGGTGAAGAGACTGAGTTTGGGTTTTTTTTTTTTATAAAATCTAGTTATACTCTACTACAAAGACTGAGCATCAGGCTCTGTGTAGATGGAATGTGAAGGGCTGAGGAGGTGAAAACCACCCCTTCAAATGGGGCTGGTGAGCAACATGTCCCTACCCTTGCAGCAGAACAGCAGCTGTAGCTCCTTCATATCAGTCGCATGGGGAATGGAGACATTGCAGCCACTGGACTGATGACGCCTGTGGCTACTCCTCTGTTCTACCCCTTTTTCAAACTTCTCTGCACCAGGCTGGCCTAAATGGAGCCAGTACAGCACTCCTGTCTGTGTAGTATAGGGGGATACACAGGCTCCTGGACACCCAACACAGCCTGTACTCAGGCCTAAGTTTTTCTGGGGGTGCTGTGCATGGGGAAGTTTCACCCTATAATATTATTTCCTTTTCTCTTTTACTCTTTAATGCATTTTACTTGTATGTTCCCCATGTTGGGAACATAAACAGAACTCCTTCAGATCTTGAGAGTGAAGTCAACCAGAAACTAAAATGAAACTGACCTGCCTATTTAAACTTTCCAAGCTGAAGAAAATGCAAAAATCTACTAAAGCTAACATATTATTTCAGTGGTAAATATCTAAAGTGTGATCAGTAGCACACAACTGTATTTTTAATATGTAGATTTGATATGGACAGTGCTTATTAACAACATAAGCCTCTAAGTGTGCTTCATGCATGGAAGTTCTTTTAGATGCAGTTCTGTGTCTGCAAAACAGGGCCCCATTTCTACAGATGTTCTGTGACTGATTTAGGATCTTAACCCCTTTTTATTTATTTAAAGCTCTGCAGACATTTCACACGCACTGTTCCTTGTCAGTCCTCCTTCCCATTTTCTTTGATCTCCACAAGTAGCTCAGTTAACTCAAAGTGAAAAGATATCAGAGTGTCAAAGTTTCAGACTCAACACCCTCTACAAACACAGCACCCAGAATCGTATACAGTCAGCAAAACAAGGTTAACCACAGCACTGCATGGAGTATAATCAGCACCAATGATTCATTCTTTACAACTTCAGGAGTCGTATTCTCAAAAGGTGACCTGCAATTTTTTCTTTAAAAAGCAAAATCCCCTCAGCTGTAGCAATATGTACCAAATGCCTGTAAACTAGCAAGATTTATTCAACACAGATGAGACCTGAGTCTAATCTCATATATATAATCTCAATATCATTCCACTGGTTTTCCAACTGAGCTACTCCTGATTTACATCCATACCAAGAGGATCAGAATCAGATCCTCTTAGTTTAAAAATGGTTGTTCAAATAAAGCTGAGGCAGTGCTGTAAAGTTCAGATCTCAATCTGAAGTTTCCCAAAGTCTGGGGAGAGGAGGGATATCTCAGATCTCGGGCTCTGGTTCAGGTTTATCTCCACTTTAATATTGCACTCACTGCAATATTTTTTAGCCTGGTCGCAGGTGTGTTCAGCATGGATTGTTATAGTCGAGGTATTTTTATGAATGATCTGCAGGAACACCTTTATGAATAAGATACGCAAAGAGTCATAGTGAGGAAAAATAAATCATTCCCAATTGCCTTATAAGAACATAGAAGCCTTATAGTAGTAAATGGAGTGGTATTGTACTATCATATTATTATACCTTGAGCTTTCCATCTTCAGATTTAACTAATACATCTTCATGTCACCCCTCTGAGATAGGTAAACAAGACCCTGTTTACAACACAGCTACAACCAAATCAGGGTACCACATTTTAGCTCTGACAAAGACATAAACATGATCAAAGTTGTAGTGTAGATGGGGATTAACTGTGTTCCCATCTCCAGGCAAAAGATTTACACTGTCCAGGATCAAGCTAGGTTCTGTCTTCCCTATCATTTTTAATTAGACTGTAACAAGGTCCTGGGATAAACATGGGGCAAGCAGGTTTTATGATACCACTGTAGTTGGAAAGATTATATATATTTTTTAATCAGTAAATGTCAATTTATCAGATAAAATTTCACTATCAAATATTTTAGTTGATAGTAATCAAAATTAACAATAGGAAAAGTAAGCAAAATGCTATTTCAGAACCTATTTGTGTTCATTTTAAAGATATGTACTCTGTATATTTTGATGTGATGTTGACAATTTCTGTGTTAACATATATAAAGCTTTAACTTTTTGAATCTCAATATCTACTGTCACTAAATAATTTTGTCCCCCATAATTTTCTGTAATTGTGGAAATGTAGATCAATAAAAATAAAAAACACTTTAAAATGAACATCGATATTATCCGTTGAAATGATAAAAGATAAAAATTAAATTCTGACAACCCTAATTATAACTGTGATGTAGATAGAACCTGAAGCACTGCCTATATGCAGCTATAACTAAGGCCCTACCTGAATTGTAGGATGATTGTCAAAAAGCTGTGACTGAGATGCAAACAAGCTGCAGAAAAATAAAAAGTAATAATGATGATAATTATTATTTGTGGGAATAAAGTAAATTATTACTTTTCGGTGATTTTCCTCTGCCAGCTGCCCAGGGCTGATTTTCCTTTGCCAGCTGCCCAGGGCAGAACTCCAGGGCTAACAGAAGGAACACAGAGCTGAGCGTAGGTGCTCCCGCTATCAGCTGCCCAGGACAGCTAGGATTCCCACTATCAAAACTGAGATGGAAGTCTAATACTGTGTAATTTGCAATATCGCAAATTAAGTAGGACCATAGCTATAACTATTTTAAAACATGGTTGTAGCCTAAGAGTGCTATAACATGACTTCCATTTGCTTATGTGAATAGAAAAATACATTTCATAACCATGCTAGGTAACTGTGTTTTAACAGGGGCAGAGAGAAAAGGTGACTGAGGTAATATTTTGTATTGAACAAACTTCTGCTGATGAAAGAGACAAGCTTTCGAGCCACAGAGTTCTTCTTCAGGTCTTGAAAAGGTATTCTACTGTCACAGCAACACTGCTCGGTCAATGGAATAATGCTTCCACAAGGAAGATGGATTTCCTATTGTACTGGGGAAAAGTCTTCTGTTGCTGCAGTCTGCACCTATGCTACAGAGTTATGATGGCACAGCTCTGGACGGCGATAATCCCTGTAGCTTAGACATGGTCGGAATGTGCAAGCAGTTTTAAATAGTAGCTCTGAGAAGTGTAAACTTGCCTTTCCATCTCAATGGGGTGTTAACTCTGAAACAAACACCAACATTGTTCGCTAAGTTACTGCTTATCAAACACAAGAAATGAGAGTGCTGATAAAGATGTTATGAAGATATGCTCAATCCATTGAGACTGACATTTCATTTGGCATTATGAGTGGGCCGAAGTGACAGTTGAAGCCTTCACTTGTGGGCAGAGCTTAGAAAGACCAACCACTTTTTTCCCCAGCCTGCCTCCCTCTATAATTTTTCTTTCCATTAACACATGCAAGAAAAACGCCATAGTATAACATAAGAATGGCCATACTAGGTCAGACCAATTGTCCATCTATCCCAGTTCAATACCAGGTTCTTCCAAGGGAACGAACCAAACAGGTAATCACCAAGTAATCCATCCTCTGTTGCCCATACCCACCTTCTGGCAAACAGAGGCTAGGGACACTTCAAAGCACGGTTTTGCATCCCTATCCATTCTGGCTAATAGCCATTAATGGACCTATCCTCCATGAACTTATCTAGTTCTTTTCTCAACCCTGTTACAGTCTTGGTCTTCACAACATCCTCTGGCAAAGAGTTCCACAGATTGATTGTCTGTTGCATGAAGATGTACTTCCTTTTGTTTGTTTTAAACTTGCTACCTATTAATTTCATTTGGTGACCCCCTATTTCTTGTGTTATGAGGAGTAAATAATGCTTCCTTATTTACTTTCTCCACACTTGTCATGATTTTATAGATCTCTACCATACCCCTCCTTAGTCCTCTCTTTTCCAAGCTGAGAAGTCCCAGTCTTATTAAACTTTCCCCAAATGGAAGCTGTTCCATACTCCTAATAATTTTGGTGCCCTTTTCTGTAACCTTTTTCAATATATCTTTTTTAAGATAGGACAATCAGATCTGCACACAGAATTCAAGATGTAAGAATACTATGGGTTTATATAGAAGCAATATGATATTTTCTATCTTATCTATCCTTTTCCTAATGATTCTCACACTTAACTTTTTGACTGCTACTGTACCTTGAGTAGATTTCAGAGAATGGTCAACAATGACTCCAAGATCTTTCTTCAGTGATAGTAGCTAAATTAAACCCATCATTTTTCCATGTACAGCTGGATTACGTTTTCCAATATGCATTCCTTTGTATTTCTCAACACTGAATTTCATCTGCCATTTTGTTGCCTAGTCACTCAGTTTTGTGACATCTTTTTATAACTCTTTGCAGTATGCTTTGGACTTAACTCTCTTGACTAATTTTGTATCTGCAAATTTACTGCCTCACTGTTTACCCCTTCTTCCAGATCATTTATCAATATGTTGAACAGTACTGATTCCAGTACAGACTCCTGTGGGACACCACTATTTGCCTCTCTCCAATTTGAAAATTAACCATTGATTACTACCCTTTGTTTCCTATCTTTTAACCAGTTACTGATCCATGAGTGTACCTTCCCTCTTATCCCATGACAGCTTACTTTGCTTATGAGTCTTTGGTGAGGTATCTTGTCAAAGACCTTTTGAAAATTTAAGTACACTATATCCACTGGATCACCCTTGTCCATGTGCCTGCTGATCCCCTCAAAGAATTCTTTTAAATTGGTGAGGCATGATTTCCCTTTAAAAAAACTATGTTGACTCTTCCCCAACAAATTGTGTTCATCTAGGGGTCTGATAATTCTGTTCTTTACTATAGTTTTAACCAGTTTGCCTTGTACTGAAATTAGATTTACTGGCCTGTAATTGCTGGGATTGCCTCTGGAGCTTTTTTAAAAAATTTGCATCACATTAGCTATTCTCCACTAATCTGGTGCCGAAACTCATTTAAATGACAGTTACATATCACGGTTAGTAGTTCTGAAGAAACTCAAATGAGAAATTGCAGAACTTCGGGGTGAACACCATCTGATCCTGGTGATGTATTACTGTTTAATTTATCACTGTGTTCCAAAACCTCCTTTAATGACATCTCAATTTGGGACAGTTCCTCAGATTTGTCACCTAAAAATAATGGCTCATGTTTGGCAATCTCTCTCACATCCTCCACCATGAAGACCAATGCACAGAGGTGCAGATGTTTCATACCTACCCTCAAGCAATGTAGCAATGTCAACATAAGTTTTAAGTGTAGGTTAGGTGTAACGTATACCAGTTACAGTTGTGCAAGCTCAAGTTTACCCCAATGGAGTATCTACATTATAGGCTTGCATCTGTGTAGTTAACATGTATAGGGTTCCCAAATGAAAAAGACCCTTAGTGTCAAAACAGTTTAAGAACTCAGGTCTTTCCAGCTGCTGGTCATTTCCTCACTGTGTTATACCATGCCATCTCAATAGAATAAAGCTAAAAAATACTTGTCAGAGATTATTATGAAATTCTGAGTGAAGAACGTGGCTGCCAGGCACAGTACTATTTTTGCTACTAACCATGCTGCTTGTGTGGCTATTTGTACAAGTAAGGCTGTCTAGAAAGGGACATACTAGGCATACATAAAAGGCCTGATTCTCCACTCACACTGGTTTTTCATAAGCAAAACTCCATTGGCTTCAGTGGAGATACTAGTGCTCCTGACTTACATCTGCATCACTGAGAGGAGAATCGAGACTATACATGTGTGATACCACAGATAGTATCTGGAGTCTGTGAGGCCAGGCAGGCTATAACAGTTGTGATCAAGATATTTGCTGGTATGATCAAGAAACACATACTCTTTCCTCTAAGACACCACAAGTATCACTAATACCGATACCAGCTATGTACTCCAAAGGGCTCACTCAAGCAAGAAAGAAAGTGATTGTTACCACCCAGTATTTCAGGGTGCAGTTAACAATCCAAACACTACCATCTTCACACAAGACTCAAAATCTCCATCACCCCAACACTGCTGCACACAAAAAGTACACACACTCCATATTATTCCATTCAATGGCTGCTTTCATCCTTTCCTATTTTACTGCATGGCAGTGTAGACTCGGGCTATAAGTGAAACATCTTCAAAATCAGAAAAGATGCTATACACTATTTCTGATTATACCTCAGAACAGCTAGGATCTCTCAGGGCGTAAGCTCAGAACTATCAAAAGCTTTGGGGTTTTCTAGAGGACAAAAGCATGCCATTTGGAGGGATGGGGAACTGGTCAACTGCTAACCCCTCACTTTGGTAATCCTCATAAGTGGTCTAATAGGGTCAAGGAAGTCAAAGGCATACCCAGTTCATGCACAGCACAACATTTCCTCCAGTCTGGTGGATATCACAATAGCCTTTAGGCACTAGGACCCAAAGGCATTAGAACAATTTAGATGCAATAAAAATATTTATGAAGACAAGACTGTGGCTGCTTTTGTGCAAGCTGGAGCACTACAAAATAGTGTGTTTTGTCATATGATTTTCCTGGTGGAGATTCTCCCCTCTTTAAAAGCTTTATCATCCTCTCTGAAAAACATAAACACTGGGATCCCAATGCTGCAGCTGCGACATGTGCCAAGCTTCTGGGAATTCTATGCACAGAATGGCTGCAGGATTAGGGCCTACACTTGCATCTTTCCCACTCGTTGCATGTTTAGAAATGACAGCAACAAATGAAACCAAGCTTTATTCTTTGCTGCCCCCACTGGCCCTGAAGCAGCTTCCCACTATCTCCTAACCTTCAGGTCATTTCTTCCTGAACACTTTTTATTAATAGCCTTTTCTCTCCCTATGTAATATTAATCCCTTCAGGCAACCATGATCACCATTTTAAGAAGAGGGGGAAAGATACCCCTCCAAAAAATTACAATCTGGGATTTACATTTGCTGCTGGTGAAATCTGCTTGCTAATTAAGTCTGCACCAGGATCAGGCAAGCAGCAGACTCTCTCTCTCTCCCTCTATTTATACACTTGGAATAATTCAACAGCTAGCGCTTTTCCTGAGTAAATAAATGTCTACCTCCTGAAATGGATTCCAACTTCTGGAGCACTGAGGTTATACACCAAGGGTCAGTATGCAAATTGCAATGCCAGAGTTATGCAGCTGTTTCCCTCAATCACTCATTCCCTAGTTTTATAGGGCATGAGAATTCCACTTGTATTCCAGATTCAAATGTAACCATGTTGTATTCCAATGGATGCTGGCAGTATTCTGAACTATGGTACTGAGGACACACATGCCTGCCTTTTCACAGCTTCCACAGTATTTGGAACACCCATGAAATAGGTGATTACTGTGTGAAATCTTAATACTAACTTTTCTACTGAGCATGTAAAAGAACTCTGACCTGCATATTTTCACCAGCAGCAAAATGTTGTTTGCATGCTCTGCAAGGTGGTGAGAAGCAGGAGGGTGAGAAACTAAGGGCTCAATGAGGAAACCAATATATCTTTAATGACTTTCCTAAATATTATTTTATTTATAGGCATATGGAAGAAACACAGGAATTTTTTTTTAAATAGGAGTTAAGTATATAAAGCTCTAATTCAGAAAAGATATTTATGCATATGCCTATGAATAGTCATAGAATCACAGAATAATAGGGTTGGAAGGGACCTCATGAGGTCATCTAGTCCAACCCCCTGCTAAAAAGCAGGACCACTCCCACTAAATCACCCCAGCCAGGGTTTTGTCTAACCGAGCCTTAAAAATCTCCAAAGATGGAGATTCTACCACCTCCCTAGATAGCCCATTCCAATGCTTCACCACCCTCCTAGTGAGAAAGTTTTTCCAAATATCCAACCTTGACCTTCCCAGCTGTAATTTGAAACCATTGCTCCTTGTTCTGTCCTCTGTTACCATCAAGAACAGCCTACCTCCCTCTTCTTTGGAGCTCCCCTTCAAGTAGTTGAAGGTTGCTATCAAATCTCCCCTCAGTCTTCTCTTCTGTAGACTAAATAAACCTAGTTCCTTCAGGCTCTCCTCATAAGTCATGTGCCCCAGCCCCCTAATCATTTTTGTTGCCTCCGCTGGACTCTTTCTAATTTGTCCACATCCTTTCTGTAGTGGGGAGCCCAAAACTGGACACAGTATTCCAGATGCGGCCTGACCAGTGTCGAATAGAGGGGAATTATCACATCCCTCGATCTGCTGGCAATACTCCTACTGATTCAGCCTAATATGCCATTGGCCTTTTTGGCAATAAGGGCACACTGTTGGCTCATATTCATCTTCCGGTCCACCATAACACCCAGGTCCTTTTCTACAGCGCTGCTACTTAGCCGATCGGTCCCCAGCCTGTAGCAGTGCATGGGATTTTTTCGTCCTAAGTGCAGGACTTTGCACTTATCTTTGTTGAACCTCATGAGGTTTCTTTCGGCCCAGTGTTCCAATTTGTCCAAGTCTCCCTGGATCCTGTCCCTGCCCTCCAGCATGTTTACCATTCCCCCCAGCTTCGTGTCATCCGCAAACTTACTAAGCACGCAGTCTATTCCATCATCAAGATCAATAATGAAGATGTTGAATAGAACCGGCCCCAGGACCGACCGCTGGGGTACTCCACTCGTTACCGGTTGCCAACCAGACATTGAGCCATTGATTCCTACCCGCTGAGCCCGTTGATCTAGCCAGTTTTCGATCCACCTTACGGTCCACTCGTCCAACCCATATTTCCTTAACTTGCCGACGAGAATGCTGTGGGAAACCGTATCAAAAGCCTTGCTAAAGTCAAGGTATACCACGTCAACGGCTCTTCCCACATCCACAAATCCAGTCATCTCATCTTAGAAGGAAATCAGGTTAGTCAGGCACAATTTGCCCTTGGTGAATCCATGTTGACTGTTCCTGATCACTCTAGTTTCCTCCAAGTGTTTCAGGATGGATTCTTTGAGGACCTGCTCTATGATTTTCCCAGGGATTGAGGTGAAGCTGACCGGTCTGTAGTTCCCCGGATCCTCCTTTTTCCCTTTCTTAAAGATAGGTACTATATTTGCCTTTTTCCAATCCTCCAGGACCTCCCCCGTTTGCCATGAGTTCTCAAAGGTAATGGCCAGCGGTTCTGCCATCACTTTCCCCAACTCCCTCAGCACCCTCGGATGCAGTTCATCCAGCCCCATGGACTTGTGCACATCCAATTTCTTTAAGAGTTCCCTAACCTGACTTTCCATCACTGAGGGCCGCTCTTCTCTCCATTCCACGTTACCCCGTGTAGTAGCCTGGGAGCTGGCCCTCCCTGTGAAGACTGAAGTAAAAAAAGCATTGAGTACTTCAGCCTTTTCCGCATCATCCACCACGAGGATACCTGCCCCATTCAGTAAGGGACCTACACCACCCCTGATCCTTTTCTTGTTGCTGACATACTTATAGAACCCCTTTCTGTTATCCTTCACATCTCTTGCTAGCTGCAACTCCAATTGTCCTTTGGCCTTTCTGATTTTATCCCTGCAGTCCCGAGCAATATCTTTATACGCCTCCCTTGTCATCTGTCCAAGCTTCCACTTCTTGTAAGCTTCCCTTTTATGTTTCAGCTCCCCGCAGAGTTCCCTGCTAAGCCACACTGGTCGCCGTCCACATTTGCTGTTCTTTCTGCACATCGGAATGTTATCTTCCTGTGCCTTTAACAGGGTTTCTTTAAAATACAGCCAGCTGTCTTGGACACCTTTCCCCTTCAGATCAGCCTCCCATGGGACCCTGCCCATCAGCTCCCTAAGGGAGCCAAAATCTGCTTTTCTGAAGTCCAGGGTGTGTGTTCTGCTTCTTTCCTTCCTTCCATTGATCAGGATCCTGAACTCTACCATCTCATGGTCGCTGCTGCCCAGGTTGCCATTTACTTCTACTTCCCCGATCAATTCTTCTCTGTTTGTGAGCAATAGGTCTAGAGGTGCAAGGCCCCTAGTTGGTTCCTCCAGCATTTGTACTAGGAAGTTGTCCTCAATATTCTCCAGAAACTTCCTGGATTGCCTGTGCACTGCTGTATTATCTTCCCAGCAGACGTCAGGATAATTGAAGTCCCCCATAAGAACCAGGGCCTGCGACGATCTGGAAACTTCTGTTAGTTGTCCATAGAACGCCTCATCCACCTCCTCCTTCTGGTCTGGCGGTCTGTAGCAGACACCCACCACAACATCCCCCTTGTTGCATTCTCCCCTAAACTTAACCCACAAACTTTCAACCATCTTGTTTCCACTTTCATAGTGGAGCTCCGAGCAGTCATACAGCTCTTTTACATATAGCGCTACTCCTCTCCCCCTTCTTCCCTGCCTGTCCTTCCTGAACAATTTATATCCATCCATGGCAGTGCTCCAGTCATGCAAGTGATCCCACCACGTTTCTGTTATTCCAATTATATCATAGTCTGTGCCAGTACTACCAATTCTTCCTGCTTGTTTCCCAGGCTCCTCGCATTTGTGTACAGGCACCTAAGATACCGGGCCCATTGCCCTACTTTGCCCTGTCGATTCTCCCTCCTGTCACATCTTCCTCTTTGCAGTTTCTCCCGGTGTCCTCCTTCCCCACTCGCCTGAGGTATTATGACTTCATTAGGAAATAAAAAAACAATTATTTGATTTCCCCCCCAGTTCCAACTACCCTCTCTTTTATTCCGGCTGTTACAGCCCCAGCACCCCCCAAGTTCCATCCCTTCCCCCAGGTCTCCCTCAGTTTCACTTACCTGTGGGCTTTGGTCACCTTCCCCCTTCAAACCTAGTTTAAAGCTCTCCTCACTAGGTTAGCCAGTCTGCTTCCAAATACGCTCTTCCCCTTCCTGGATAGGTGGAGTCCATCTCTGCCTAGCAGTCCTTCCTCCTGAAACAGCACCCCATGGTCGAGGAAGCCAAAGCGCTCCTGATAACACCATCTCCGCAGCCAGGCATTCACCTCCAGGATGCATCTGTCTCTGCTTGGGCCCCTACCCTTGACTGGAAGGATCAAGGAGAACACCACCTGTGCGCCGAACTCCTTCACCTGTGCTCCCAGAGCCCTGTAGTCACCTTTGATCTGCAGAGGGTCACCTCTTGCAATATCATTGGTTCCCACATAGATGAGTAGCATGGGGTAGTAGTCAGAGGGACGGATGATTCTCGACAATCCCTCCGTAACATCTCGAATACCGGCCCCTGGCAGGCAGCATACCTCCTGAGAGGCCTTGTCTGGGCGACAGATGGGTGCCTCCGTCCCCCTCAGAAGAGAGTCCTCAACCACCACAACCCGATGTCAAGTCAAGCAAGGCTTCTCACTTGCTTAGAGTTAGCTATGTGCTCAGATACTTACTGAACTAGGACCTAAATGAGAAGATGTGTATTAGTCCTGATCATCAGAAAAGGATGAGGTAAGACAGGACAGGATGACAATTCAGGAAGGGGTGGTGTGCCAAGACTGGTGACCAACTGGGAGACAGAGTGCTGGACCAATAGTAGATTTAGTTCTTCCATTCCATTCCTGAAACTGAGTTAAGATTTTATCAAGGAATTCCACTAATGCAACAAAATAAGGCAGGACCACTTAAGATCAAGCACCCATGACTATAGGTTTCAGAATGGTAGCCATGTTAGTCTGTTTTCAGCAAACAATGAGGAGTCCTGTGCCAACTTTAAAACTAACAAAAAAAATTGAGGGCATAAGCATTCATGGGCTGGAACACATATAGTTAGATGCATGACTTTGGAGACCTTGAAAAAGTAGGCATGAGTCAATGTATTGTTTGATTGCTGCAAGATGGCCACTTACCACAGACACAAGATCCAAGAAGGACAACAGTCATCCTTCCAAATCAGAATGCTTCCCATAACTTCTCAGTTCATGCCACAATACAACCCAAAAGAAACGGTTCAAGAAAATACATGGTTCATGACCACTGTGCATGGCACAAACTGAGAGGGGGGACCTTTTTGTCAGGCGAGAGAGCAAAGTTTTGTGGATCCAGGCTCCGTCTAGCCTCAGTCGCTGAACAAGGGCTCTAATACAAAACAAAACTAATTTCACCCTATTCAGTTTCATCTTTAAATTCTTGCTTCAAAAGAGTGTTTTTGTTAACTCTTGGTCTAAATATATTACTGGGTACGGTTTTTAATTGTATTTCATTGTATCTTTTATCTGGAGATGGATCCAAGTCAGAAAGTTTGGATCTACATAAAGATACAAAGTTTGGAAGTGTTTATATCAGGATTTTGTTCCAGTCCATTACAGAGGTAGGAATTAGCATGGAAGATCACATCAGGATTCTACATTTTGTCATAAGGATTTGGGGTGCTCAGATCTGGGTTCTGATTCAGGTAAATTTCTAATTTGCCTGTAAATAGATAATTGATTAATAACAGTAAAGAATTACGTATTACTAGACCAGTGATAACTCTGCAGTACTGACAATCATATGTCAGTATGTGAGTTTACAAAGACTGTGAATATCAGAGCTGAAGATAAAAGCCTCTATTTCCAAATTTAAAAGCCTAAAGTTTGATTCCTATTATTTACTGAGGCAGCTAAATAAAAGATCTGATTCTGAAAGGCAGTGAGCACCCATGGCATCTTTTGACTTCAGTGGGTAGTGCTCAGGACATCTGAAAAAAAGAAATCCAACTTTTGCAGGCCAGTTTATGATGCCATGTAAATCTAGAGAAAGGGCTCAGTCCAGGATTCAGTGGAAGATTAGGGTGCACAACACCTCCCAGGATCAAGCCCTAACTACTCTTAAACCAACAGAGCTATCTGCATTGACAATGGTTTAAGTAACAACAGAATCTGACCCAATATCTGTAGATGGGTTTTTAAATCCCATCATCAGTGTAGTTTTCAATGCAGCTTCCCATAAGTTTGTACAAAATTCATTACCACAGAGAGGAGGGTGTAGTCTACAGCCACACTGAGAATTGTGAAATCTTGACTTCAGAAGAATTACGGCAGATTTACATCAGTGCATCTGAGTGCAGAATTTGACCCATATATGGTATTTCTTCTTGAAAACATGGCCTTAAAAATATACTGCAAAAACAAACTGACTAAACAAAGGCAGGATTTGCATGCATGAAGTTTTTCTGTGTCATTTTGTATATGAATTGGTTAATGTATCTGCCAGCTTCTTGGATATACACACTATATATTGGTGTGGTAGAGTTAGAAGTTAACATGGATTATACAGAGCAAAATCTCCATCCCTAGGATCTCTAATGCCATAGATACCCTGTTTAATTTAAACTCTCCTTGGCTGCGTCTACACTGGTAAATTAAGTCGACTTAAGCTTGGCTTAAGTCGACTTAATGTGCCCTGCGCCTACACTAGTTTCCTTAAGTCGACTTAAGGAAAATAAAGTCGACTTAAGGAAAATTAAGTCGACTTTATTAAACCACTTTTCTATTCGACCTAAGGCTTAATTCTACTTTCTAAAGTCGAATTAAGCCAGTGTAGCCCTGGGGTAGCCCTAAGTCGATTTAGGGCTACCCCAGGACAACACCAATGCCCTCCCTGCTGGGGGGGGCACAGGGGGAGCCTGGCATGCCCCCCAAAGGGCAGGGCATGCGGGCACAGTGTGACACTGTCTGGATTTAGGGAAGCATTTATGATATTATTTTCTATGGATATCTCATTAATGCTATAATCCATAGGAACTATGTCATGTTTGGTATCAATAGAAA
>ML685785.1:625922-659977 GCA_007922175.1 Pelusios castaneus | reverse complement strand
CAAAATAGAATTCCTAGACATAAACTATATAATCATTCCCAGCAAATGACTACCTTTCTATTGATACCAAACATGACATAGTTCCTATGGATTATAGCATTAATGAGATATCCATAGAAAATAATATCATAAATGCTTCCCTAAATCCAGACAGTGTCACACTGTGCCCGCATGCCCTGCCCTTTGGGGGGCATGCCAGGATCCCCCTGTGCCCCCCCCCCGGCAGGGAGAGCATTGGTGTAGTCCTGGGGTAGCCCTAAGTCGACTTAGGGCTACCCCAGGGCTACACTGGCTTAATTCGACTTTAGAAAGTCGAATTAAGCCTTAGGTCGATTAGAAAGGTGGTTTAATAAAGTCGACTTAATTTTCCTTAAGTCGACTTTATTTTCCTTAAGTCGACTTAAGCAAGCTGCTTAAGTCGACTTAAGGAAACTGTAGTGTAGGCGCAGGGCACATTAAGTCAACTTAAGCAAAGCTTAAGTCGACTTAATTTACCAGTGTAGACGCAGCCATAGATGGCAGAGGTAGTGCTGCCTCTAGTTAAGATTGTCCGACACTTATAAAACCATATATTTTCCTTTGCTTAGGAGCTTTGCTAAACTTTAGCCATTTAGGCTACAGTTCATTTTCCAAGCAAAGCGTCTGCCTCTAGCTGATTTTTTTTTAAAGTTTCAGCAAAAATGGTTCAGCTATTTACAGGAATGAGATGCAGGGAAATAGGTCAGTTTTTCCCTCTTAAAATAAATTTTACATCTGTTTTGTTGAGAAGCTACAACATGCGTTGGAACAAAGGCTTGAAATTTGGTAGAGAGAGCTGCTCTGAAGTCAGAGACAATATGCCTTTTGATATTTCTGTTCAAAAGCACCAAATTTGGCTAAATATGAGCTTTTAGGGAAAAATTCTCAGTTTCCACATGCTTACTAGAGATAGAGACTCTAAGGTCAAAAGAGACCAATATATCATCTAGTCTAATCTCCTGCACAATGCAGGCCACAAAACCTCACCCACCCACTCCTGTAATAAACCTCTAACCCAGGGGTGTCAAACTCATTCAGTGTCGGGGGCCACACTGGAAGTCAGGACCATCTGGGGGCCGAGGTATGTCCAGGTAGACTTCCTGACCCCTTACCAGCACAGTATCACCTGGGGTCCCTGATCTCTTCCCCTGCTGTGTTTGGGGCAGCGTGGGCTCCTCTTTCCCTTCTCCAGACCCGCAGGTTCTCTGACACCTTCCCTTTCCCCTGCCCTGCGGGCTCCCCTTTGCTGCCCGGGCTCCCCAACCTCTTCCCCTTTGCTGCACTGCCCGTTCCCTTCCCTGTTCCTGTGCCAGTTCCCTAACCCCTTTCCCAGCCCCCCCGCCCCGTGGAGCCGGCTCCCCAGCCCCCTCTCTCCCACTTACCTGGCTCAAAGGGGCTCAATCCAACCCCTGGAGTCAGTTCTCTGGCCAGGCCATTCCCGCCCTGGGCCACTGCCTGGGTGTGCAGGGTGGCAGATTTTAAAAGGCCCTGACCAGGTATCAACAAAATTTTTGCCCTGCGAGGTACCCAGCCTCAAAGTAAGGTGCCCAGCTAGGGAACCCCCCACCCCGCTGAAAAAAACCACTGCTCACAGCCCCCGGAATCTGCAAGCTGCCGGGAAAGGCGCCTGCAGTTTTAACTTTTCGCCACCAGAGGGCGCACCTCCAATGTATTGCTATAGTGGAGGAGCACCCTCTGCTGATAAAAAGTAAAATTGAAGGAACTTTACCAGTGACACTTTTGGCGTGGGAGAGCTGTGCAGGGCTCTGCGGGCCGGATAAGAGCCCTTGGCGGGCCAGATCCGGCCCGCGGGCCTTAAGTTTGACACCCGGGCTCTAACCTATGACTGAGTTATTATTAAAGACTTCAAAGTACAGAGAATCAACTAGCAAGGGAGCCATGCACCAGGCTACAGAGGAAGGCAAAGAACCCCCAGAGCCTTTGCCAATCTGCCCTGGGGGAAAATTCCTTCCTAACCCCAAATATGGTGATCATTTAAACTCTGAGCATGGGGGAAAGACTCACCAGCCAAATCCCCAAGAAAGAATTCTCTGTAATAACTCAGAACCCACCCTGTCTAACATCCCTTCTCAGGTCACTGACATATCCACCACCAGTAGCCAAAAATTGGTCAATTGCCAAACTAGGCCATCCCATCATACCATCCTTTCCATAAATTTATCAAGCTTGCTTTTGTAGCCAGCTAGGGTTTTTTGCCCCCACAGCTCCCCTTGGAAGGCTATTCAAGAACTTTACTCCCCTGATGGTTAGAAACCTGAGTCTAATTTCAAGTCTAAATTTCCTGATGGACAGTTTGTATCCATTTGCTCTTGTGTCCACATTGGTGCTGTACTTAAATAATTCCTCTCCCCCACTGGTATTTATCCCTCTGATGTACTTATAGAGAGCAATCATATCTCCCCTCAACCTTCTTTTGGTTAGGCTAAACAAGCCAAGCTCTTTAAGTCTCCTCTCATAAGGTAGGCTCTCCATTCCACAGATCATCCTTGTAGCCCTTCTCTGCACCTGTTCCAGTTTGAATTCCTTTCTCTTAAACATGAACTGCACACAATATTCCAGATGAGGTCTCACGAGCATCTCCAACTTATAGGAAAAATTCTTGTTATCTGTCCCTAAATGCATGACCTTGCACTTTCCATTATTAAATTTCATCCTATTCCTGATACTCCAGTTTACAAGGTCATCCAGATCTTCCTGTATGATATCCTGATCCTTCTCTGTATTGGCAACACCTCCCAACTTGGTTTTATCCGCAAACTTATTAGCACATTCCCGCTTTTTGTGCCAATGTCAGTAATAAAAAAGTTAAATAAGATTGGCCCCAAGACCGATCACTGAAGAACTTCACTAGTAACCTCCCTCCAGCTTGACAGTTTACCTTTCAGTATGACCTGTTGTAGACTCCCCTTTAAGCAGCTCCTTATCAACCTTTCTATTTTCATATTAATCCCCATCTTTTCCAATTTAACTAATAATTCCCTGTGTGGAACTCTATCAAATGCCTTACTGAAATCTAAGTAAATTAGATTCACCGCATTCCCTTTGTCCAAAAAAGGAGATCAGGTTGGTCTGGCATGATCTATGTTTCGTAAAGTCATGTTGTATTTTATCGCAGTTACTATTAACCTTGATATCCTTAAGTACTTCCTCTTTCAAAATTTTTTCCAAGACCTTGCATACTACGGAGGTCAAACTAATAGCCCTATAATTACCTGGATCACTTTTTTCCCCTTTTTTGAAAATAGGACCTATGTTAGCAATTCTCCAGTCATGGTTCACCCCCTGAGTTACAGATTCATTAAAATCCTTGCTAGTAGGCTGGCAATTTCATGTGCTGGGTCCTTTAATATTCTTAGATGGAGATTATCTGGGCCCCCCAATTTAGTACCATTAAGCAGTTTGAGTTTGGCTTCTACCTTAGATATGGTAATTTCCACCTCCATATCCTCATTCCCATTAGCTACCCTACCACTATCCCCAAGCTCATCATTACCCTCATTAAAAACAGAGGCAAAGTACCTGTATAGATATTCGGCCATTCCTAGATTATCCTTAACCTCGACCCCATCCTCAGTGTTTAGGAATCCCACTTCTTCCTTCTTTGTTTTTTTTCCTATTTAGATGGCTATAGAACCTTTTACTGTTGGTTTTTATTCCCTTTGCAAGGTCCAACTTTGCTTGGCTTTTGGCCTTTCTCACTTTCTCTCTATATGTTCTGACCACCATGAGGTAGCTTTCCTTGCTGATCCCTCCCATCCTCCACTCCTCGTAGGCTTTTTACTTCCTCCTAATCACTGTCCAAGATGCTTAATAATCCAGTTTGGTCTACAACTCTTGCCTATGAATTTTTTTCCCCTTCCTTGGGATGCAGTTTTTCTTACCATTCTGGTTTACTATAGAGACATTTGCTTGAAAGCAAGTCTTTCACTTTTAATGGGTCATCTGCTCATGCTGTTTTCTTCCAGCAAAGTCATAATTTATTTGTGACATTTTAGTCATTTATACCACAGCAATTTGGATCTTAGAGAGGATTCCAATGACATTTCAGGTGAGAAATAAACAGCAGGATCACAGGAACACTTAAGCATAAAGTATTGTTTTCATGCCAAAGTCCTTTGTCATGAAAAACCAAGGGAAGGGGACAGAAAACATTAGATAATAAGTAGAATAGTTTCTATATAAAAATAGAAGCATCAGATGATCTTTGAGACAGATCAATTGTAGATGCTTTGGCTCATGCATGATTTACTATGTGCACCTATCAGATTATGCATGATTTATTAAACATACATTGAAGCTGATGCAAAATGTAGGGGGCATTTATTTGGCTAATAAGAGTTTCTTAAATTTCAGACAAGTTGGTTTGCGGTATTTAAAACACTCTTCGTAAGTACACAAAAGTTTTTACACTCCATGTCCCAAAAACCTAATTGAAAGCATCAGTACTAGCCATAAAAAATAAAGGGAAGTCTAGAGTTTCTAGGCCAAAGTATTTTCTAATTAAGACATTTTAAGTGTCAGGAAACTTGATTTTGGTTTGGCAAAGTTAGAAACTGGGTCAAAATTAAGTTTATAATGGAAGGCATATTTCCGCTTCAATTATGGTAAAGAATAATATCTATCCGTAATATCAAGCGGAGTTAATATTTTTTCAGACATCAAAACAAGTTTATACTTTATTATTCCATCTCAAAGAACAGAGGTTAAAAAAATAACCAAAATCCCAAAATCAATCAATCATCCCCAAAGCTAAACAGGAATCCTTTAACAGCCCAAATATCTATAGACAAATGTTCTTTACAATTAACAAGTTTCTACTTAAGTGTTCATAGATTCAAGGATGGTCCCTGTAATAGGTTATAGAAACTGAACCAAGTTCTCAGTCATTGTTCTCAGGCATTAATGTAGCTGCTACTACTCACTTGGGAGTTTTGGAAATCTGGCAGGACATTACTGTCATCACAGAGCAGGTTCCCACTCTTCCCCCCACCCATGCACATTGACTTCACTAACAAACAGGGAAAGGAAGAGGGTGGAATAACCTGACAAAAAGCTGTCTACAATACCTGATTCAGTACTTGATCCAATACCTGTCAATAAACAGAGAGATGTGAGTAAAACATGTAGGGAATAGTCTCCTATAGGCAAGCAGGTGGGATAGAATGAAATGTGATGCAAAGGCCAGATAAGTGAAATCCTATAATTTGCTCAGCAACATCTTAGAGAATAGGAACTTCAAAGGATACTATCAAGTTGTTATAGCCAAAAATAACACAGAGAAGGCCTAATTTTTCCCTCAGCTACACTTATATAGCTCCATTGCAAATTTGGCCCTTTAAGAGTTGCATACTCTAGTATAACAAAAAAAGGAGTCTTGTGGCACTTTAAAGACTAACAAATTTATTTTTTGCATGAGCTTTCATGGGTGAAGTCCCACTTTGTCAGCTGCTGGAGTGGAGAAAACCTACTCTGGCATCTGACGAAGTGGGACTTCGCCCACAAAAGCTCATGCAAAAAATAAATTTGTTAGTCTTTAAAGTGCCACAAGACTCCTTTTTTGTTTTGCTGAACTAGACTAACAGGGCTCCCCTTTGGAAACTGTCATACTCTATTATGTTTTCAGATTTTATTTGTTTTTCTTTTTAAACTCAACGGGCTTGATTCACCCCTTCAGGAGTAGAAAGCTGCTGTTTGCATCCCCACCCCAGCGGCATTATCATTGTTCTCAGTCAAAAGAGACCAGCTTTAAACTCCCTTTGGGGACTTACAGCTTGACACAAATCTTACTGAAGTCAACAGCAGTTGTCTTTCCTGTCTTTTCAGGCCTTAGTTATAGATCCCTGATGTCCCTGCCTCCCAGGGCCATCCTTTGGGGGGGAAGAACGGGGCGATCGCCCCAGGCCCCGCAGTTAGGTGAGCCCTGCGCTGTCCCGCTCCCAGCGGGGCAGTGCAGGTCCTGCACCATGGCCCCCCCCCCCCATGGCTGTGCTTCCCGAAGGCAGCGGGGTGGACCAGGAGCGCTTCCCCTGGCCCCTGGGCTGGCCCTACACCCGCCCCCAGGGCAGAGCAGGCAGACCCAGGGGTGGAGGAGGTGCGGGGTCCCGGCTGTGGCTGGGGCTGGCTCCCCACCAGCAGGCAGCTGCAGCTTCGGCTCCCCGCTGCCCCCCGGGGCTGGGACCATTGCCTCAGCTCCCTGCTCCTCTTCGAGCCGGGGCTGGGGTCTCGGCTCCCCGGGGCTGCAGCGTCGGCTCCTCGCCGCCTGGCGGGCAGCCTTGGTTTCTGTGGCTGGCTCCTCAGGGGGCGACCAGAGTCCCTGGGGGCAGAGCGGGTCGGCCCACTGCACTTCCCACCAGCATGGGGAACGGGACCCCGCCTAGGGTGATTGGCCCTGGGCCCCGCTCCCCTCAAGGGACGGCCCTGTTGCCTCCTCAATCTCTAGCCAGCCCTTCTTTGTTAATTCGTGTGAAATATATGGATCTATGCTATAGCATTTGACTTCCAAGAGAAACACTTGAACAAATTCCAAAGGGGTAACCGTGTTACTCTAGTTCAGCAAAACAAACAAGACTCCTTGTTTGTTTTACTTGGACAAATGAGTTTGAAAGTCTCATTCCAGTTCGCAGGGATCAAATTTTCAGCAAAACAGAAACCACTGACCTATTTGTTCTAATTTACATTCTTGGTGGCTGTTGCAAGAGAGGCACCAAGGACTGAATAGGTGCTAGCGACTGAACTGTCATCATATCCTTAAAGGTGGCCCCTCTCAATCAGAATTGAGCCATATAGGAAGAAAGGATGTTTGAAGATGTTTGTGCGGCTTTACACACTTACAGTGATAAGATATGTGAAAAGAACCTGACTAGAACAGAAATCTAGGACAAAATCTTCTCACCCATTTAATTCAATGGGACTGCTTGGGAGAGTAAAGAAGATAAGATTTGTCTTTCAGTGGCTATAGAAACAGCTTCAGTCTGGGACTTCTTCAGGTATGTCTACACAGACTGTGTCTGGGACCAGGGTGAATAAAAATTCAGGGTGGGGGTGATAAAAAAATGAATTGTTTTTATTTGAATTGGATTTTTTGTTTTATTATTTTAATTATAATAAGTTCTTTTAAAAATAATTGAAATCTAAGATTAATACAAAATAGGATACGGCCTAAACTTATTATAATCACTTAAAGCATTTAAAAATGATAAATGTGCTGAATCCAAATCCATAAGACGCCATCAAAAATTGAGCTAAAGGCTGCTTTTCTATATAAAGAAAGAATCAGAAGAAAAACATCTAACTTGAGAGGTCAAGCTTTATAAACATGGCACAATAGGTCATGGACTCTATTAAGGACTTGGTTTATTTAATAGCATATAAAATTAATGTTGTTTTGGTGAGTTTAATTAAATTCAAGTTACCATCCTAATACAGCTTGACATGAATCATGAGCAAAAAGTTAATTATCTAATAAATAAACAATAGAACACTAAAAATATACAATTAATAAGAATCTGACCACATTACGCTATATAATTGCTTAAATAAATGTATATAGCTATTGTATATCCTTCAAGGTAGCAAAAAGATCTACCAAACTAGTCTAAAAGCTCTATTTAGTTGTAAATAAACAAGTTTAAATGGTTTTATCAATCAGTGAAAATCCACCTCTTTTTAGAAAATAAAAGTACAAATGGGAAAAATTATTAAAATAAGTTATTTAAATCAAGGCTTGTGCTGTGCAACCAGTATGAGATTCATATATGCCATCATGAGTCAATCCTGAGACAAATTTACTTAGAACAAGAAGTAGCAAAATTAATGAAATCCAAAAAAATGAAAAACACAAACCCTACTACAAGCAGAGTTTTTACCCCAAGAAGGGAGAAATGCCAGTCTCCATGAAGTCTGCTTTTTGCTTTTAATTTTATATAAAATATGCTCTGATATTAATTCTTCTGAGGCCAGGAGCTGAGCTTGACATTGTAATTTAACACTGGGTACACCTACACTGCAAAAAAAAAAAACCTATGAGTGAGTCTCAGAGCCTGCACTCCAGCCCAAGCAGGAATGTCTACTACACTGTTATTTTAAACCACATGTCAGTTGACCTGTGTTCTGAGACTCACTAGCAGGTTTAGAGTCTGCATGGATTTTTTTTTGTTTGTTTGTTTTTGTTTTGGCACACTATTGATATATTCTGTGTTCAATTACATCAAGCTCTATTACTGGGATCAGAGGAAGCAATATTAGCAGTTTTACATGTAATGAATAACCTAAAGATGTGTGATCATGTCACCTAGAGGCTGGCACTGAAGAGAATAAAAGCTTGCTATTTACAGCTGAAGGCATTTAGCTCAAGAAGTTAAAGATCTATGCTTTTCATGCTGAAGAGTGTGGGCTCTCTCTCAGCTGTTGATTCAGAGTGAATTATTAAATATGCCCAGCATGGTACAACAGAAATGCAGCTCTTTACTAATGCTTGCTGAATGAACAGTAAAAAGGATGCTGTCAGCTTTCTCGGTTCTCAACTATTACCTCCTTTAAAAGCCCTAGATCTGTGTTTCTCAACACATGGCCTACATGCAGTCCAATCAGCACACAGCAGTGGCCCATGTGACATCCTCAGGGCCATACAGGTGGTATATATATCATGTGGATGCAGCATATGCAGTCCACAATGGCCAATAGGTGGAGGAGTCCTGCCTCAGTTATAGTAGTACAAGAGCAGGGCTTAATGAGCTTCTGTGAGCACTATCAACCCCACTCTGCTACACCTGCAATAGTGTCAGACTTGGAGGGAGAGATTGCCAGGGGGACAGCCCAGAACAGATGGATGCTGCCTGGCAAGGAGCACCAACTTTAAGATCTTAATTCACGAGAGAATCCTACCTGGGGTCAAGAATGACTTGGGACTGCTACCTGCCAAAGCCTCTCTCAGGGAAGAGAGGCTTGATGCTGGACAGTTGGTCAATTTTCATTCTTGTTGCTGGGCAAGATGAAGCAGCCAGTAAAATGAATTTAAAACATTTTAACCATTTAGAGGAATAGTCCACTTTGTTGCATAAATCTGCAGGCATGTTGAATTTTCCCTTCCAGTATCTTCACTAATGGTTTCACTGCTTCCATTCTTGGACTTCCACCACATCTGCCTGCCACTAAACGTCTGTAGCTTCCTTTTAATTTTTCATTTGCTAGGACTGAAACTGAGAAGTTTACGGATTGACTGCTCAAGGAGACAAATCATTTTGTACCTTTACTTATTATTACCAAAATATAAACCCTCTTTATTCTTATTCCCTGCCTGCATGTGATTTATATTTACAATTGTAGCCCGCCCTCTTAATAAAACTCCATACGAGTTTCATTTAAGCTGGAGTGCCTGCAGTGCTGCAGCAAGACCTCCACGTTTACATGGACTCAGTCACAGTATTATATGCATTTTCCTCACTTCCAGCATGATATTGTCTTTTTAATTCATATATGTATATCTGGGTGCCACACAGATATGTTTCATCTAATAATCATATAGTTCCATGGGTTTGTTCCTTTTGCCCCACTCTCTGGGCAACAGTTGCCTGAAGGTAAAGGAAAGACTGCAGAGAGGGAAATGATCTTGTGAAAAGAGCATATTTTGTAGTCTCGGCTGTTGCTTACAAGCTTCAGATAGGGCTATTAAACCTACTGACTAACAAAGCAAATTCTTCTCCACCTCAATAATAGCTCTGCTTCTTTGGACGATAGGGTTTAATTTCTTGCTAGAATGGATTCCTCACAAATAAAGATTAAGCCTTCACTTGATGTTTCACTTGAGCAGCTTTCTGAATTATAGGCTGTGTGACTGCACATTCACATAAATATTCAGGTGCCATTGTTCAAATAACCATATGCAGTCAGAAACATAAGTCACCATAGAGGAACAAACAATGGTCCATCTAGCCTGGCTTCTTGGATTCTACAGTGAGCAAATCCTGAGGCTTCAAAGGAAAGCATCAAAGCTAAATTATAGCCTAGTGGAGATATTTCTTCCTGACTCAAACTGGTGATCTGCTTCTACTCTGAAGGAGTGATAGCCATACATATTTCATTCCAACAGCATAGCAGTAGATGCCATTGCTATCCAGATATGAGTGGCTAGTCTTGGGGACTAAGGTCCATCTATCAAAGCATTTAAGCATGAAAGTAACATAAGAAACCAAAGTAACTGAACTGAAATAAGTGGGATTATTCACATCATTAAAATTATGCATGTGCTTAGGTGATCTGGTGAATTGAGATATAAATTATTTGAATCAATAGTGCCCGGTGACAACAGAGCTCCAAAAGATCTGTTTAATTAAAAAGAAAAAAGAAATAAAAGTTTTCTTTCCACCCATTTATCATCATGGGAAGCAAATAAAAGGAGTTTTTACAGGAAGCTGGCTGGCTGAGTTCCTGTTTGAAGGATTTTAGTGTTGCTAGATTTTCATTATATTGTATAATTAAGGAAGCTGTTAGGAAGTCCAGAGTCTCAGATATTAAAAAGGGTGCCTAGTTATTATAAAATCTAAATAAGCTTCCTCTGAGCACAGCTCCACATCTTTTTTATTTTCTCCACTGGCTTTCCTTAGAATTCTACTCAGAATACATTCTTCTCAGACTCTGAAAGTTCTTAACTCTGCCTCTGCATTTAGCACATCTCTAGCCTCATTCATTCCCAGAAACACTTCTACTCCCCATTTTCCTTCCTTCCTTTCTTCCTTCCTTCCTTCCTCCTTCCCTCCGTCCTTCCTTTTTGTCTGTTGTGTTTTTAGGATCATATACTGAGAGTGAATTAATCTTCTATATTGAAACAAAAATCAAGAAAGAACAAAAGTAAAGTCTCTGTAAAAGAAAGCAATGTTCTTCTCTGCTGTTCTATGCTGCATCAATTCTACATCACAAAATGGCATTTGCCCAGGCATAGAACTGGAAATTTAAAGGAGAAAACACAAAATCTATAACAATTAAGAAGCTACACACACTTCAGTCTCCATCTGCTCCTGACTTCACATCACCTTTCATGGTACCTTCATACATAGGACAGCTTCCCAATGGAGATTCAAGTGCCCATTCTTCACTTGCAGAAACCACCTTCCATGTGGGTTCTGGATTCTATTCAGGGTGAGAATTTTTCTAAACAAAAAGAAAAATGCAAAAGAGCTCAAAAGTTTATTTTTCTTATTTAACTTTTAATTTTCAAAAGTGATCAGTTTTGGAGGGGATGGGAAGTGAGAACCACACACAGGTTGTAAAACAACACAAAGCACATGATGAAAAAAATTCATACTAATCCACTTCATATGTGCACACTTCTAGAAATGCTGGTGCTATGCCTCTTAGGAGTACAGTTGGCAGGTGTCTCTGTTCTCCTCTATGTGTCATGCTCCTCAGATGGACTATATTCCTGATGACATGCAGACTATAGAGGGGAATGGGAGCATTGAACTATTCAAATTGCAATTACCATGAAGCACCACGGCAACATTTCCAAATAAAATATTTCACATTTTGGCTGAAGTTTTTTGGTTTTCAGATTTCCACCAAAAGAAAAGAAAAGAAAAAGTTTTAAACACACACTTTTTTAAAGCTACCTCTACTCAGCATTTTATAGGATTGGCCTTGATCCTGCATTCAGACCTATATAGACAGATCCTTTTGCTCATGCTCAGTGCCAATGCAAACAATAAGACTGCAGCCTGGCATAAGGGTCTGCTCAAATGGATCCAACTGGAGAATGAGGGTCTTAAATGGTCAGGTCTTCCAGCCATGAACAGAGCCATTATGTGTTTGACACAGAACGTTTGGAGTGCTGCACTACATAAACAATAACACCCATCTGTCATCTCAGTTTTGTTGACCCTCCTTGCTCTTGCATTATGGGAACTAATTTATATACCGTATTTTTCGGACCATAAGATGCACTTTTTTCCCCCCAAAAGTGGGGGGGAAATGGGGGTGCGTCTTATAGTCCGAATAAGTGTTCCCTCTAAGCTGCGTGGGTGCGCGGCCGCACAGCGGCCGTCGCACCCCCCGCGCAGCAGTGAGGGACCCCCGCGCAGCCCGGCAGCCCCCGCTACTCCCTCCAACCCCCGGGGCCGCGGCTTTGCCGCGGCAGACCCAGCCTGCACCCGGCCTCTGAGCTGGCCCTCCCCGCCCCCAGGGCGGGACAGGCAGGCTCAGGCTAGGGTGAGGAGCGCGGGCCTGCCTGCCTGCCTGCCTGCCCCACGCGGCCGGGCCAGAGGGGTGGCTGCGGCCGCGGGGGGCTCCCAGGCTCCCACCCACCAACCGCCTCCTTCCCGGCCTGGGGCTGGGGCCGGGCTAATCCACGGCCCCGGCCTCCCAGCACGGGGCCGGGATCAGCCTCCGGGGCTGGGGTGTGCTCCCCCCCACCAGTGGCTTCCCAGGGCCGCGGTAGGGTCCTCCCCCGCCGGCGGCCTTGGCTGGCTTTCTTGCTTTCTTTGCTTTCTTCCTTTCTCTTCCTTCTCTTCTTTCCTTCCCCTTTCTTCTTTTTCTTCCTTCTTTCTCTTCCTTCCTTCTTTCTCTCCCTTCCTTTTTCTTTCCTTCTTCTCTCCTTTGCTTTCCTTTTTCTTTCCTTCTTTCTCTTCTTTGCCTGCCTTCTTTTTTCTTTCTTCCTCTCTTTCTCTTCCTTCTTTCTCTTATTTGTCTTCCTTTTTTCTTTCTCTTCTTTCCTTCCTCTTTCATCTTTCTCTTCCTTTTTCTTTCATTTCCTCTTCGTTCCTTCCTCTTCCTGTTTCCTCTTCTTTCTCTCTTTCTTTGCTTCCTTTCTTTCTCTTCCTTCTCTTTTTTCTTTCTTTCTTTTCTTCTTTTTTCTTTCTTTCTCTCCCTTTCTCTTCCTTCCTTCTTTCTCTTCCTTTCTCTTCCTTCCTTCTCTCTCTCCCTTTCTCTTCCTTCCTTTTTCTTTCCCTCTTTTGCTTTCCTTTTTCTTTCCTTCCTTTTCTCTTCTTTGCCTTCCCTTTTCTTTCCTTCCTTTTCTCTTCTTTGCCTTCCCTTTTCTTTGTTTTCTCTTCTTTGCCTTCCCTTTTCTTTGTTTTCCTGCTCTAAAAACTGGGTGCGTCTTATGGTCAGGTGTGTCTTATGGTCCGAAAAATACTACCTCTGTCATACTCTACTATGATCTTTTATCCAAATAAAATATTATTATTTCTTAATTCTCCTCATGTGAAAGTTCTACGTGCTTCCAACTAGAAACATGTATATTGTACAATGTCACTTGTTTATTTTCTTTTTCTCATGTGTCATTTTGACCAGAGGTAACAAAACCTTAACTCAGTAAAGGTGAAGATACTCCACCCATTCACATAATTGCATAATAGGTCCCCCTTCTTCATTATCTTCTTCTATGTCCTTTATAAAATCAGGCGTGTTTTATAGAGAAAGTGAGTGCATGGCTATTAGTCAATTTACACTCAGTTGCTACCTAGGAAGAAAATCAATTACATCTTGTCAGGTAATTAATACAGCTTATACCCCATGGTCTGGTAGGCTCTGGAAGCTCTTAGCCATTTCATACAGCATACTCCTTTCCTTTCCTGATCTCCCACAAGGTCATAGCACAGAGTATGCAATTTAGATCTTACAGCCAGTTAACTTCTTTCCTAGAGACTTGGATAGATTTCCAGTTCCTAATTAGAAAGTAGGAAATGGTGACCAACTCTGTAAGTCATTTTTCATTGCTCTTACCTAATCTTTTGACTTCCATGTGATCAAACCCAAAGACAAAGATTTTTGGAACTTAGATACCAATAAGTTCTGAAAAACAGGAACTGCCTCTCAGTTCCATAACACAGGCATGCAGTTTCAGGGCAGGTCTACACTAGAAGTGCTACATGGGCGCAGCTGCACCATTGTACCACTTCTGATGAAGATGCTGCATGCTGAGAGGACAATGGTCTCCCATCAGCACAATTACTCCACCTCCGTGAGAGGCAAAAGCTATGTTGGAGGGAGAGTGTCTCCCACCAACATAATGCTAGTGTGGACAGCACTTCGGTCATTGTAACTGGTGTCGCTCAGGGAGTGTCACATCCCTAAGCAACATAAATTGACTTAAGTGGTAGTGTAGACCTGCTCTGAGTCTCTTTTCTACTCCTGAAAACCAGCTCACTAGACTTTACTAAGAATGGGCAATATATACATTATTTGTAAATGTTTGTTAGTTTAGACCAGGGGTAGGGAACCTTTTTGTCTGAGAGAGCCATGAACGCCACATATTTTAAAATGTAATTCCGTGAGAGCCATACAATATGTTTAAAACTAAATACAAGTAAATGTGTGCATTTTATGTTTTAATTAATTGAATTTGAATTACTTTTAATTGAAATTTAATTTTAGAAAGGTTTTTAAAAAACCTTTAAAAAAGGTTTTTAATTAAAATTAATTTTTAAAGGTTGGGTTTTTTTAAAAAGGAAGGAAAAAAAGAAGGGAGGAAGGAAGGAAGAGAGAGAGAGAAAAAGAGAGAAGAAAGGAAAAGAGAGAGAGAAAAAGGAAGGAAGAGAAAAAAGAAAAGTAAAGAAGTGGAAAGAAGGAAGAGGAAGGAAAGAAGAGAAAGAAGGAAAGAAAAAAGACAAAGAAGGAAAAAAGAGAAAGGAAGAGAAAGAGAAAGAAAGAAAGAAAGAAAGAAAGCCAACGCCGCCGGCGGGGGAGGACCCTACCGCGGCCCTGGGAAGCGCCGGTGGGGGGGGGGGGGAGCAGACCCCAGCCCCGGAGGCTGATCCCGGCCCCATGCTGGGAGGCCGGGACCGTGGATTAGCCCGGCCCCGGCCCCGGGAAGGAGGCGGTCGGGGGGTGGGAGCCCAGGATCCCGCTGCTGCCGCAGCCACCCGGCTGCCCCGGCTGCGTGGGGCAGGCAGGCCCGTGCTCCTGAGCCTGCCTGTCCCACCCTGGGGGTGGGGAAGGCCAGCCCAGAGGCAGGGCGCAGGCCGGGTGTGCCGCGGCAAAGCCGCGGCCCCGGGGCTTGGAGGGAGCAGCGGGGGCTGCCGGGCTGCGCGGGGGTCCCTCACTGCTGTGCGGGGGGTGCGACGGCCGCTGCGCGGCCGCGCGCCCGCGCAGGTTAGAGGGAACACTGTTAGCGAGCCAGATGCAGCCATCAAAAGAGCCACATCTGGCTCGCGAGCCATAGGTTCCCGACCCCTGGTTTAGACGTTTGATTCATCTACTAAATGCTTCCAGACCAAATCCTTTCAAATAAGTCTGAGGCTTGGTCTGCACTACATTCTTCCATATACCTATGTCACTCAGGGATATGAAAAATCCTCACCCAAGTGACATTATTATACCAGCCTTAACCTCCCCCATGCAGAAAGCACTATGTTAGCGGGAGAGCTTTTCCTGCCAACGTAGCTACTGCCTCTCAGGAGAGCTCTCTCCCATCAGCTTAGAGCAAGGATGCACAACCTTTTTTGGCCAAGAGCCAAATTGCATTTTCTAAGGCCACTCGAGGGCCACAAATGCAACGTGCGAGGTTGGGGGAGGGGGGTCATGTCACATGATCCCACCACTCGCTCTGCTCCCAGAGGGCTGCACAGAGCATGCTCGTGGGCCGCATGTGGCCCAGGGGCTGCGGATTGTGCACCTCTGGCTTACAGCATCTTCATCAGAGGTGCTACAGCTGGGCACCTGCACCAATGTAAATTTGTAATGTAGACCTGTCCTGAGTCTCTCTCCCCTAACCCCTGATTATTTCACAGCTTTTGATTAGCAAAAGAGAGCTGGCAGGGCACATCCCATGTTAAATGCTTTAAGCAAATTTTACAGTTTCATAGACAGTACCGAACCTTGCAATCTCATCCTCAAAGGCAAACTCTGGCACCTGGAACCTGACATTTTTTGTTTTAACTCCCTCTCACATTCTCTCCCAATCCAATAAATAAGTAAAAGTACCTACATGTAATTTCTGCATATATTGATACAATCCATAAAGGACTACCTACTTTCCCATATTAACCCTCCCTGCTCTGACCCCTTTACTTCGGCATGTACTGCTGAAAGAACTCAAACAAAAAAACACTCGGGTATTTTAAGTGACAGGAAAGCCCCCACAGCCAGTCTTTTCTGCCCTAGCAGAAGAGAACTTGAGAGTTATGCTGTATTAATTTAAATAGAATAAATGGGTTAAGAGGTGTTAACATAACCCAGTCACTGTCCAAGATCAAACAGTGTCAAACAAGGCCTGGAGATTGGTAAACAGAGACTGCAGCCTGCTGAGCATCATGGCAAATAAATAATTAAAACAATCATGTTAACCTTTTATAAAAAGACACAGAGAAGACCGAAAAACAGCTAAAGCATTTGAAATGTAAACTGTTAAATAATGATTTCATTTTAAACAGCATCCCTTGTTCCCTTTTTCTTTAGCTGTACACAGTTTTCAGAAGGGGAAAAAAAACCCTCATTTGACAATCTCTTAGGGCTGGTCTACACTACAAAGTTTTGTCGACAAAAGTTAACTTTTGTAGACAAAACAGTGGAGATACACACCCTGAAATGCTCCTTCCACGCATGTAACTCCCCTGCTATGACAACATAACACCTCCCCAACAAGAGATATACAGCTTATGTTGGTGTAGTCAGTGTAGACACCACATTCCTTACATTGGCTGCTGGCTGGCATTCTCACCAATTTCATATCTCCAGAAATTGGTAAGAAAACTGGGGCAGCTGGACCCAACTCTCTGAGGGGAAAAAGCCCTGCCAGCTTCACCAGTCTTCTGGTGCAGAACAGGGAGTTGGGGCTAAGGGGGCAACCTGCTGAGAATCCAGGAGCCTAGGGAGCAGCCAAGTTGCAAGCAGGGAGCTGCCAGTAGAGATGAGAAGCTGCCCTTCTTAAATCGGTGGAAGGGCTCCTGGCATGTACCACCAACTCAAGGAGGGTAGCGTTGAGATCAGCCACACAGTAATTAATGTGGTGGCTGCAAGTCAACCTAACATAGATTGACTTATATTTGTAGTGTTGTAGACAAGGCCTTAGATTGCATTAAAAATGGTAATAAATCACCTTTTGAGGAAAAGTTAGTTGAAATGGGCTGGAGATATCATTGCTGCTGCTGCTGCTGCTGCTGCTGCTGTTAAAGTCCAATCTTGAAGGAAAAGACCCCTTATTTGACAGTCTCTTATACATTATCAAAGATGGTAATACCTGTCATCCCAGGAGGTGTTTGGAATTTAGCTGGTCCCTGCATGTGGCGATGTCATCTGGGTACCTCTCTCTAGCCCTGTCTCATCAAGACATCCCTCAGTACTAGGACAATGAAGATCCGAGGTCCCAGTTATAATGGTGAAACTTACTACTGTATTTTCTGTCTCTTCTTTTCCTTTGTTCTTCTTTTCATTCTTTTTTACTTTCCCCCCCAAAAAAAATCTTTTAAGGAGCTAAAAAAGAAGTGACGGGTGGAATAGCCCATCCCCTGGTTATTTTTTCTAGAATTAGTTCCAACATCTGATACACCAAATTGGGCTCATTAACTTGTGGCTCCACATTTCTTGCTTTTAACAAGTATGAGTCAAGGTCTGTGTTAAACTTATATCATCTTGGTCTTTTTGATTAAACTAATCTAGTTATTCTGTCTCCCTGTCACACCTTTCCTCATCAACATTTGTTATTATAAGTTATTGTAAGATTTTATGAACTTTTACATAGTTTTTACAGTGAGCTCATAACTCAGGTAAATTTTTAGGTCCAGCTGTCACAACAGTGGCCTACATACTTCATAAAAACCTTGTATCTCCCTTTTTCTTCAAATACAGAACACTCAGATATAAGAGGTTAAACAACATAAATCTCCAACAAAGGGGGAGGCGGGGGAAGAGCTGTCCTGTGTCCAACATTGGACATAGTTATTGAAGGAGTTGCTAGAGATCACTTTTCCACACAATCTTACAAATTTGTTTTCTTCATATGCATGCAGGTTCCAGGGTTTGAAGAAACTCTATGTTGTTAGTTTTGTCACATAATTTCTTTGGGGGGAAGCTGTTGCAAATAGCAACAGAGTTCTCTGTGTTCATCTCTGTAACTATAGTTAATTCACGATACAAAGTTATTTCCTGGGAACCAAGCACTGGTTTGGGCCGCAAGTGCAGAAAGAGAGATTTTGCCTGAATACCATTTACAATCCCCTCTGTTCATCAAAAGCTGGTGTATATAGTGTAAATAATCAAGTTGCCTAAAAAAGATAACCAGTCTCTGTATCACTAATTTTTACTCAAAAGGAAATCAATATCCAGGGCCCTGCCATCTGCTGCTGCTCAGTAGAGGGGAAACATTTTCCAGCTTCATGAAGTCCAACTTCACAACTGATGGAAAGTAGGAAGGAGATGAAGTAACCCACAGTAGTTTATATCCAGGGCATAATATTTCTTCTGGAACACCATCCATTTCTTTTCACTCTTCATTTCACCAGGCCTTTCATGTTGCAGTTCTGAATCAATTTCCAGCAACCATTGTGTTAGAAATCTGTAAACTGATGCAATGACCACTGACTTCAGCATCTTTAGAACTAAATGGAAGCCATTTTCAAAGCACCTATGTCTCTTTGGAGACTATGTACCATTTTCAGAAGTGATTAAGGTGCTTAATTCAGACCCATTGACTTTCAATGGGCTCCTAAATGCCAATGTTTACTTTTGAAAATGGGACTTTGTGTTTTTGAAAGTTTTACCGTAAATTAAAGATTTTACTTTTTACTCCTATTAGCCCTGGAAAAATCGACCAATGAGCAGGATTCTATTTCTCTTATGAATTCTCAAAAAAATTGTGTATTAAGTCCCAATCAGTCACATCTAACAAATCTCACTGAAGACAATAGTCAAATTCCAAAGGGGTAGCCATGTTAGTCTATTGTAGGAAGACAACAGAGTCCTGTGGCACTTTTAAAGACTAACAGATTTATTTATCGCATGAGCTTTCGTGGGAGAAAATCCCACTTCGTCATGCGATAAATAAATCTGTTAGTCTTTAAAAGTGCCACAGGACTCTGTTGTCTTCTGAAGACAATAGGATTGCAAAGGGGCAGCAAAGGGCGAAGTTTTACTTACACAACTTCTCTGATTGCTTACAGTGAATGACAATTTGAATTGCGAATGTATAGGGCTAGTAAATTTTTAAAAATATATACACACACATTATTGAACACATTTTATACGAAAAATGTTGCGAAATAGTAAGTATAGTACCCACCTACATTGCAATTCTCAGACGGAAGCAGCACTGCAATGCTGTGTTAACACAATAACACATTGTAAAACATATGTAAAATAAGATCTGGTAAACTGTTACATAAATGTAAAAGTCTTTACTGTGAAAGTTCATTTTACTTGCCATCGTTCTGGTGTATTTGGTGATCTTCCTTCAGTGGACATAGAGTTGATATCACAGGATACAGAGCAGGTTTCTTCTAACACCTTCACTAGAACCATCCCTGAGCAACCTAAGCATTCTCTGGGACTTAGATCTATAAATACAAATAAATACAGACTGAATTAATATTAAATTGATTATTTTAGAATTGCAATATGGGTACAAATAGATTATAAGAACACTCCAAAAACAAACATGCTGCAGATCTTGCATTGTGTTTCTGTAAGTTCACTGCTGCCCTCCACTGGACGGAAACAGATCTGCTCCACTGATTCCTTGGAAACAAGGAAAACTGCACCTCTAGCTTGATAGGCAGGAGCATATGTACCAGGAGTACAAGTTCTCATTGCAACTCACATGCAACAAGCTGATGGTCATGATTGTTAGTGTATGCTGTCATAAAGCAGCACATGACATTTTGTGGCAATTTTTGCCTTTACAACCTAATGCGGGAGAATATAAACAAGAATGAAACGTATGTGCTTGATCAGCATGTTCCAAGAGGAACTGAAACAAAAATATTACTAGCAACTTTTTAATATTTAATAAAATTAAAAGGCTAATACTACTACCACAAAAAACTGCAGCCCACAAGGCAAGAGCATAAGTAATTTAAACACATGGGCCCAAATTTATCCCAGAGGTAACTTCAAACTTCAGTGGGATTGCATTAGGGATGAATTTGGCCTACTGGATCAAATCTTGTCATTATTTATACCCCTGGAGCCCCTTTTAAGTTGTGAGTGCAACTGATGCCCAAGATACGTCCCATGCTTTGCTCAAATACAAACTGAGACACAGAAAGACAAATTCAGGATGGATTTGAATCACTCCTTTGGTTACACAAGAGATAAATCTGATTCACTGAGTCACAAATGAAAAAAAACCCAGAATAAAATGAATGATACATAGCTCATTAGATCTAAACATATTTCAGCCAATGCACTTCTCCTTTGGATAGTTACTTTATTTAGAATTCCAAAGGGGTAGCTGTGTTAGTCTATTGTAGAAAAACAACAGAGTCCTGTGGCACTTTTAAAGACTAACAGATTTATTTATCGCATGAGCTTTCATGGGAGAAAATCCCACTTCATCAGACGGCTTTGAAGATGGGAAACTTACAGAATGGGAGGAAATTAAATGCAGGGGAGTGTATGACATAGGATCAGATCAGGCTGTAATAGCAAATCAAAATAGGTGTTAGGATTCAAACACTGGGGAACAGCACATAGAGGAAGGTGAGGTCAAATCACCTGTTGTAATGAGAGAAAAATCCATAGTCCCTGTTTAACCCCAAGGCAACTGAGTCAAATTTGCATATACATTTGAGTTCTGCAGTTTCGCTTTGAAGCTGTGATTTGTTATTCATCTGTTTCAGCACAGCTATTAGCAAGTTGTCAATGGAGTGAGCAGAGAGATTAAAGTGTTCCCCTATTGGTTTTGTAGTGTTGCAATTCCTGATGTCAGATTTGTGTCCATTTATTCATTGGCGCAGAGACTGTCCTGTTTGTCCAATATATAAGGCAGAGGGGCATTTCCGGCACATGATGGCATAAATCACATTGGTGAATGAGCAGGTGAATGAGTCCTTGATGGAGTAGGTGGCTTGATTAGGTCCTGTAATAGTGTCTTCAGTGTAGATATGAGGGCAAAGTTGGCAGCGTGGTCTGTTGCAGGGATATGTTCCTGCTTTAGTGTTTCTGTTGTATGATCTGTAGTTGCTGGTGAGTATCCGATAAAGGTTGGGGGACTGTCTATAAGCAAGGAGAGGTCTGTCTCGCAAGGCTTGAGAGAGTGAGGGATCATCTTGTAGAACAGGCTGTAGATCTTTGATGATGTGTTGAAGAGGACTGACTTGGGGGTTGTAGGTGGTGACCAATGGCGTTCTGTTGGTTTTTTTCTTCGGCTTCTCCTGTAGTAGTTGACTTCTGGGTACCCATCTGGCTCTGTCAATTTATTTCTTCACTTCTGCGGGTGGGTACTGTAGTTTTAAGAATGCTTGATAGAGATCCTGAAGGTGTCTGTCTCTGTCTAAAGGATCAGAGCAAATGCGGTTATATCTTAGGGCTTGACTGTACACAATGGATCGTGTGGTGTGTCAAGGATGAAAACTCAAGGGATGTAGGTAACTATAGTGATCAATAGGTTTTCAGTATAGGGTGGTCTTTATGTGCTGCAGAACTCGAACTTATATGCAAATTTGACTCAGTTGCCTTGGGATTAAACAGGGACTATGGATTTTTCTCTCATTACAACAGGTGATTTGACCTCACCTTCCTCTATGTGCTGTTCCCCAGTGTTTGAATCCTAACACCTATTTTGATTTGCTGTTACAGCCTGATCTGATCCTATGTCATACATTCCCCTGCATTTAATTTCCTCCCATTCTGTAAGTTTCCCATCTTCAAAGCGTCTGATGAAGTGGGATTTTCTCCCACGAAAGCTCATGAGATAAATAAATCTGTTAGTCTTTAAAAGTGCCACAGGACTCTGTTGTTTATTTAGAATGTTGTTCACTGGGATATACACAGATCATTTTCGAAGATCTCCCCCAGCAGGCTCTGATGCCATACAAACAATATCATATAGAAGCCAACGTAAAACAGTGACACTATTGAGTCATCATCAATTCAGGTGGTTCTGCACTGGTGGGACTTTTAATAAGGGCCTGCCTGTGTCATCTCTCTTCATACTAATGCAAGTCAGGATTAAACTTGTTTAAGTTTATGGCACTGGAAATGCCCAACTGCCTTATATATTGGACAAACAGGACAGTCTCTGTGCAAAAGAATAAATGGACACAAGTCTGACATCAGAAATCACAACACTAAACAACTGGTAGGGGAACACTTCAATCTCTCTGCTCACTCCATTGACGACTTGCAAATAGCTGTGTTGAAACAGATGAATAACAAATCACAGCTTCAAAGAGAAACTGCAGAACTCGAATTTATATGCAAATTTGACTCAGTTGCCTTGTGGCTAAACAGGAACTATGAGCTATTCTCTCATTACAACAGGTGATTTGACCTCACCTTCCTCTATGTGCTGTTCCCCAGTGTTTGAATCCTAACACCTATTTTGATTTGCTGTTACATCCTGACCTGATCCTATGTCATACACTCCCCTGCATTTAATTTCCTCCCATTCTGTAAGTTTCCCATCTTCAAAGCATCTGACGAAGTGGGATTTCCTCCCATGAAAGCTCATGCGATAAATAAATCTGTTAGTCTTTAAAAGTGCCACAGGACTCTGTTGTTTTTCTGCAATAGACTAACACGGCTACCCCTTTGGAACTCTAGTACAAAACTAATGACAAAATGACAAAAATGACTTACAATCAGGAAATGTTGATCCTAATTATTTTTTTAAAAAAGGCAGTTGTCATGCCCCGACCACCTCCCAAGCAGCACATTTACCTTTGTTTAACAAGCCTATGCAGGCTGAAAAAAACAAAACAAATAAACAAAAATGTGGGGGTGGGGCTATGTTCCCTCTAAGCTGCGCGGGTGCACAGCAGCCATCGCATACCCGCGTAGGTAGTCCAGAGGCCCGCGCAGTCTGCTTCCGCCGCCAGCCACCCTCTGGCCGCCTGACCCGCCGCGCTCCCCTGCAGGGCCCAGGACAGGTGAGTGGTGCGGCTCCACCTCCCCCCATCACCAGCCACCCTGCCATCAGCCCCAGGCCAGCCCTGGCCAGCTTGCTGCTGCGGGTGGGATCGCCATTGTGAGACTTGCCAGGAGATGCCGAAGGCAGGGAGGGAGGGGTGAAAAGCACCCCACCCCCATCTCCCTGGGGAACCCCCATCTCTCCCCCATCTCCCTGGGGATCCCTCACCCCACCTCCATCTCCCTGGGGATCCCCCCACCTAAGTTTCCTCTAAGCTGCACGGTTGGAAGGTTTTCATCTGGACATGCTAATGCACAACAAATCATATCCACCTGCTGGATTTGAGATTGACCTTGGCTCTGTGTATGTATTCTGGAAATGTGACAAAGACAGGCGACAAATACTGTGAGGTGTAGATGACGGTAGAGGCTAGACAGGTGCAGCAGTAAATGTCATCGTCTTACATTTGTTTAGTAAATTAAAACTTCAGTATTTCAGTTTAACATTTTTATTAAAAGTTCAAATGAAAATACAATATATATGCATTTTTTTTTAATTTGAGGTTCTTAGACATGCTGATGCTTCCGGTGCCAAAAAACTGTTGCCATGCGGCGCCATACCTCACAAATTACCGCTCAGCCAGTACCATAACTTGCTCAGCTGCACCATCGGCTTAGAGGGAACATTGGGGTGGGGAGAGCTTCAAAACAGTCATCAGAACAAGTAACTGAATGTTTTGATTTTCCCTAACATTTGAGTTTTCTTAAACTTTTAGAAATGGAAAAATCTAGTTTTTTTATTTTGTGCATTTCCCAATTTTCTTAATTGTGGTGTTTGTGTTTTATTTTAACCCTCCTGACAGTTTTTCAGAGGCCCACATGGATACCGTAACTGAGCATTTCCTGGTTTCTAACATTCAATTTGGGAGGGAGAAGGGTGTAATCTCCACATCCTGAATGAAGAGGGGAAGCCGAAACGCAAGTTGTGCAGAAATAAATTTAACTGCAGGTTAAGAAAGGAGTTTTTGTTTAAGCAAGCAACTTCAGGGAGAGGCTCTTCTGTTACTTTTCTATTGCTGCCTTAGCACCTGCTGTCCTGGGCTCTTCCTGACACCTTACCCACCTGAGGACTGCCTCCTGTTGCTCACCAGCCTCCAAGTGTCTTAGCACTCAGCTGTCTGTTTCCTACAAGTTGCCTCTCACTGACCTCTCTCTTTATCACTCACCTACCTATAACTCTGCTCTGTCCAACCACCTCAAGACAAGTACCAAAACATGTTATTTCAAAGAGCCACAGTCAGGAGAGGAAGGGCAGTTTAAAGTTGCCATTCCCCATCCCCCCTCCTCATTTTGCCTTAAATTCTTAAGAAATAGAGCAATCTGTAAAGGCAAATCCCCACTCACATTCCCAATGCCAAACTAGATTTTAGGCAGTTGAATAGTCGTAGCTGGACATGGAGAGTGAAGCAGTAGCTAACTTTTTTAGGAGACCTCCTTTTAATAACCCATTTGTAAAAGAGTTCACTCACTACAAGAGCATCTCCACATGGCCAGACATGGCATAGCTGCTGTCTCCCCTGCCAACAGTCACTCCATTGCTGCTGTGATCTCTCTTCCTGCAACTTAGCCTTCTGGTCAAGTCACACTTAGTCCATCCCTTCCAGGATAACAGAGAGCGCAACCCAGCTGCAGTCCCATGACTTTATAGCAGCTCTTCTCTCTGAGTCTAGGATCTGTGGTCCTTACACCCTTAGCCACAAAGCTACTCCTTACCTTTCTCAGTAGCTGGTAGGAGAACCCAGGCCCTCCTTCTACTCTGGTTTCCAGCTCAGGGACCCCATAGCTAGCAGCTAAGGTCTACTTCTTCAGACTCCTTGCTGACTCCCTAAACCATTTCCTACCTCTTTTATCCCAAAGAGGTGACTACAAGCTCTTTCCCCACAGCCCCTTTCTTCAACAAACTTCCAGTTCCAGGCTCTATAATCACCACTCCCCTTTCCAATAGGCCTTATAAATTAAGCCTGACTTTCTCTCTCTTTCAAAGGTATGTTAATTGACCTCACAGGCCCACATTAACCCCTTCAGGACTTGTGTGGAATACACACCCACTCACACCATCCCACAGAAACATACCCAGCTCTGCTTTCTTCCCCACCCATTCCCTGTGAAACCACAACCTTTACACCCAGTGCTTGAAGGAAACTGTTTCTTTCTCCAGGAACACCCACTGGTGCCTCCCTTCAATCAGCCCCAAGGAACTCAGCCTCTCTCCTTTAAAGTGACCCCAGCAATCTCAAGAACAAAATCCAGCACCCAAATCTCTCTCTTCTTCCCTCTTTCTCTCCTCAGGAAATCCACCCTCCCCTAAAATCCCCACAAATCTAAAGTCAATGACTAAAGCCCCAAAACCCTTATAAAAATCAGTTACAGTAGGGGCACACTACCTCTTTTTAAAGGGCTCCTGTCACCACTCAATTCACGCATCTGATGAAGTGGCTGGAGCCCACAAAAGCTTATGCCCAAAGAAATTTGTTAGTCTTTAAGGTGCCACAGAATACTCACTGTTTTTGTCACCACTCAATCTCTCTTCTGGATTCCCTAGCTCCTCCCACACCAGCTACCATATGGTTGTTTAAGTGGTCCCCAATCTTCTCCCCATCTTGTGGAGATCATATGGCTCCAACCCTCTGCTCTCCCTCTTCTTAAAGGAATTGAAGCTCAGATGCTGCTTTGCTCTTCACTTCTCTGGCCTGAAAAATAGCTTGCAGGGAACACATTTTCAGTTTCTAATCAAATATATTTTTTCTTCATAACACACTAATTCTCAAGACCGATTCTTACAGAGTTCCAAGGGCCTGAGGTTGGCCACTCCTTCTCTACCAGTCCCAATGCTTCATGACATCTGCTAGCCATTTTTCTCTTCCACCTGTCTTTACAATGGTCCCCTATTCCCTGCCCACTATTGTCCTAGCCTCCTGCTGCTTACAGTTGCCTCTTGATCCCCTCTCTCCTTCCCTCCAGTCCTGCCCCCTTCTGCCTTTTAATGAGCACTAAAACTGCCTTGTACCTTTGCTGCAGTTATCCTGCACTCCTGCTTAGACTTTATTTACAATTCTTCTATTTTATTTCTGTACCCTGTGATCAACCGCTCCAATATCTTTCGAAAGCATTTAATTCAGGAAAGCAAGAAAGGGTTAGAAAATGACTCTCCTGGAACAATCTGGCTTGACAGAACATAAGAATGCCATCCTGGGTCAATCCAGTGGTCCATCTAGCCCAGTGTCCTCTCTTCTGACAGTGACCACTGCCAGGTGCTTGAGAGAGAATGAACAGAACAGGTAATTATCAAGTGATCTATCCCCTGTCACCCATTCCCAGCATCTTGCAAACAGAGGCTAGGGAACCTTTGAAGTATAGTCTGCTTCCCTGCCTATCTTGTTTTAGCCATTGATGGACCTTCCCTCTATGAACTTACCTAGCTCTTTTTTTAACCCTGTTATAGTCTTGGCCTTCACAACATCTTTTGGCAAGGAGTTCCACAGGTTGACTGTGCGTTGTGTGAAGAAATACTTCCTTTTGTTCATTTTAATTTATTTGATGACCCCTAGTTCTTGTACTATGAGGAGAAAATAACATATTTACTTTCTCCATGCTAGTCATGATTTTATAGATCTCTATCATGTCCCCCATTAGTCATCTCTTTTCCAAGATGAGAAGTCCCACTCTGATTATTTCTTCATATGGAAGCTGTTCCATATACATAATCATTTTTGTTGCTCTTTTCTATACCTTTTCCAATTCCAATCTATCTTTTTTAGGAAAGGGGCAACCAGATCTGCAAACAGTATTCAAGATATGGGCATAGCATGGTTTTCCAAAGAGGCAACATATTTTATGTCTTCTTAGTTATTATCTATCACTTTCCTAATGATTCCCAATTTTCTGTTAGCTTTTTTGATTGCTGCTGCACATTGAGTGGATGTTTACAGAGAACTAACCACGAGTCCAAGATCTCTTTCTTTAGTTGTAATAGCTAATTTATACCTCATCATTTTACATGTATAGTTAGGATTGTTTTCCAATGTGCACTACTTTGCATTTATCAATGTTGAAATGTGTGGTTTCCTTTCTATCTATGATAGATAAACTGTTAAAGAAATGAGGTACTAAGCTTTTAATTAATTTTGGGGCAGACTTATGAAAGGAGAGAGAATGTGACATTTAATTATATTACATTTCAAAGTGGGTTTTCCTTTCATCTACTTATTTGTATCTACTACTCTCTGAATTTTAGATCAGAAATTTCAGAGGGCACAGAAGCCCTGTAAACCTGCATAGCTTCCAGATCTCTGCTTTTTGCCCAGGTCCTCAGTTCCTTTGTATAGTAGGGTTACTCATTTTTTTGAAATAACATCACTAGTTTGCCTTGATGCTGCTGGAGGGGTACATGTGAACTTTTATGGCTCCATGGAAACATGCTGACATCACAAATAGCAGCTAATGGCCTCACTCCCAGATCTCTCAGTAGAAGTCAGGCTTCAGTGAGAAAACACATATTCTTCCCTATATTTACTTGTATGTTTCTTTCCCCAATTCCAGAGAACACTAGTCTCATTTCAGGTGTATTTACATTAAAATGCTACTGGGATCAACTAGAGTGCTCCAGTGAACAAAATTCTGCATTTCTATCCAAGGGTCTCTAGGAGCTTTACAGACAAAAATTAACTTAACCCCACAACACCCTATGAAGTGGGTATTATACCCATTTCAGAGAGGTGGAAATGAACACATTGAGTAAAAGTGACTAACACAAGGTAAAACAGCAAATCAGTAGAAGATTCCCCATAAATCACCACTTTAAATATAAATTTCTCATGCAGTTGACTAAAGTTCCAATTGAAAAGGAATTAGAGACATACCTCACTTACAATGAAAGATTAACCTAACCTTTAAGACTAATAAACTATATACCATGGATAGGTGAATCCTTTTCAGACAAACTATAGCTTGAGGACGTAGGAGCTGCCGAGGTCTCTGGCATCTAAAAGCAGATTTGCATGTAATATATAATATAAAGGGACTTGTTGATGGTCTGTAACAGCAAGATTAACTGCTGGCAAACAAGATACTCTGACAGTCCCAGGCAATGACTTAGTGGCTAGGTTTCTGCCAAAGAAGTATTAACTGGGTATCTTCTATGTTCTATGCATCTTATGTGTCATATATAATTTGCTCTCTGATAGATTTTGAGTTGCATTTGAATCTTTATAAAATAGGCAAACTACAGGCCACCTCATATACTATTGTTTATTATATAACATTGTGCTTAGTGTTTTTAATAAGTGCATGTTAAACTAGCTGGACACAAAATAATCATTTATAGGGGGAGGGTGTCCCAGTCCCCAAAGGTGACTATTCAATGTAAACAAATCACATAACAGGAGTGAAGTGATTCTACTCATTTACAAATTTATTTTTCACATTAGCTTTCATGCACAAAGTCCCACGTGGTCAGATGCCAGGGTGGAGAAAGTTTACACTGAAAAAAGCTTACAGTATGGGAGTGAAAGACAAATCTTTTGGTTTGTTTTTTCAATGTAAGTTTTCTCCACTCTGGCATCTGACAAAGTGGGACTTGGCCCATCAAAGCTCATGCAAAAAAATGTTTGTTAGTCCTGAAAGGGCCATAAGACTCCTCTTTTGTTTTGCTGAAATAGACTAACACGTGTCTACTCGTTTAATTTATTTCCTTCTCATTCATAACACTTATGGGGGCCTTAGGAGGGGATCAGAAACGCTTGCTATGGAGCTCAAGTCCAAAGCCGTGTGCACGCCTGAAGCCACTGGGAAGTGATTTTCCTGTGACCGCTGGCGCGAGCTCAGTGACGCAGTCAGAGCAGAGGCGCGCGAAGACCCGTTCGGAGCGCGAGGAGCTGCTGTAACTGCCACCATGGGTGGCGGGGTCTCAATTATCAGGGGGCGGGTGCCACAAAAACCGACCTAGCCGCAGCGCCGGGCCAAAGAAATGAGCGCGCGGAGACACCCGGCTGCACGTGGAGCCAGCACGCCGGCGCTACGGACACCCATAGGGGACACTAACCGCAGAGGCCCAGAAGAAGGCGAGGACACCGGCGTCCCCATCCCCCCCAGCAGGGCAGAAAGTCCCAACCCGCTGGTCTAGCGTCAATCCGGCAGATGACGTAATCCGCTTCAGAGAGTGATCACCTGAGCTCTGACCCTTTGCCTTCCTTCCTGGCTGTATACGTCATATGACAGATGCCGGCGAGGGCCAATCAGAAACCTAGAGTGGGCAAGTTGAACCAGTGAGCGTGGAGGAGGTGGGCGCAGAGCCGAGCAGGAAAGGAGGAGGTTGGTCTGTTGTTTTCACGTGCTGTGGGCGACCGGGAGCTGCGGGCCCGGCCAGACCCCAGGTAGCCGGGAGGAGGGTTTCTGGATAAGGGGCTGGAGCCTGATCGCTAAGGCTATGGGGGCTGGGCAGGGGGCACGTGGAAGGGTCCTGACCCCAGGGGCTATGGGGGCGGGGTAGGGGTCATGTGAGCAGCGCAGTGACCTTTGGAGGTAGGGCTCAGTTCGCCGGGGTCCTGATCCTCAGCAGTTTAGCTGTGCACCGTGTACGCCCCGCAAGTACAGGAGGGAGAGTCTCAGAGGAGGTTGGTGGAATGCAGATTAAAAAAAAAAAAGCGGTGCCAGCCATCAGCCTGTTCTGTATTCAGGAGATACAACAAATAATGTACCTGACTCAGGTTATTGGGGGGAGGGTGTCTTTCATAAAACCCTGTTGTGACCCCATAGTTGTAGGTGCTCATGAATCACCAGGTCTTAGCGCAGTGGGACACTGCTCCTTATTTGATCCTCTGGGAGTTATATGCATCATTACTGTGACATAAATATATGTAGATCATCCTTCACTCTCTGCCATCATGCTGCAAGATTAAAATACTCAAAACAAAATAGGTATAATATTAATGTAGGTAGCCAGACTTAATAATTTAAAAACAACAAAAATCATAGTAGCACCCAAGCATTGACAAATAGATCAACCAACATTAACTAAAACTCAGGCAAATATGACTTTTTTGTAAAACTGACACTCTCCTTGCATCACTCTGACATTATCTTAATTCCTGGTAGACAGAGACTTGGCACTCGAAAAAGCATGTAGTATTAACTCAGCAGTTTTTAGTTGGGTGGGGAAATATTATGTCTGCCATCATTCCATCTCCATACAGCCAAATTCAGCCCTATTGTAAGCAAGTATATTTCTATTGATACACAGTTGTTTACATCAGGTTTAAATTTATCTCACTGAAATTCTGGGTATCTGTGCATTCATATATAATTGTATACATATATAAAATCAGAGGAAAACATTAAGTAATTTTATTCCTGTCATATGGTCCAAATAAGGAATATTATATGTTATATGGTCTCCAGTATTTAGCTCAATCTCATTTTAAATTATTAAAACTAATGTTCTTTTTCTACTTATGTTACAGTGTGAGGACTTTCTATCCTCTATGCCTTCATCCTAAAATAAGTTTTTTCTTTTACTTCACTGTCTCATTAGCTTTGACCAGCAGTGGGTTAAGACAGATTTGAAATATGAGGAAAATGCTGTATTAAGAGAATACCGTTTGTTGAATCCTTCCAGACAATTAGAACTAAAATTGTGTTTGTGTGTGCTTTAGTGAGAGGAATGAAGAGGAACAACTGGAAAAGTAAGGAAAATAATGGGTCAAGCAATCGCAGACAAACCTACCATCCCCCCCACTTCAGAAGATACAGCCATGGTAGCTTAACTGAGAGGCAAGTGTGCACAGCTTAATACTTTATCTGTAGACTTTAAGACAGTTTGGGGAAGGACTTTTTTTTTTTTTCTCGTTTGTTTTGTTAATGTTTTCTGTAAAGTAGGTAAGTACCATTTCCCACATTTTACAGATTAGGAAACTGAAATAAAGAAAGTTTTTAGGGATGTGGTTATCTTGAAATCTAGTTCATTTTAAAAAAGAAAAAATAGTTTATGTATTACACTTGCCTGTGTGAATCTTTCTGATATTTTTGAAGTCATCAATTTTTTTCTCCTCCCTGTTGCTATGAGCAAGGGAAACTGACTAAGGCTCTAATTCTGCAAACTTTATGGACCATTGATTTCAATGGGACTATTCATATTAGAAGTACATGTGTGTTTAAGTGCTTGCAGAATGGATTGTCATTCCGACTATAGTGGGAGAAACATGTTTTTAAAAGGATTTCAGATTGATATATTGATTGTTTGATTGTGGTTGGCTGTTGTTCTTTGAGTAACTAGCTCAAAACCATGTAGCAAGCCAATGGTGGAACCAGGATTAGAATTAAAGAGTCCCTTGGTTCTAATCATGTTCTCAGAACACTAAACCATGCAGCCTCTCCGCTAACTTGGCCCACTGCTTTCAGAATGACAGGATGTAAGATCCATTACAGAATTCAGTATGAATGCAAAAATTAAGACTTAATACCACATTATACACCTAATTTTAAGAAAATATCCCAGGGACATTCAATCTGAAGTGTGGACTCTGACCATTTTAAATAGTTTACTTAAGTTTTGAAGGTCTTTTACCTATTATTGCAAGAAATAGCTAAGATCACTGTAATTGAAATAAAGAAGTTCCAAAGGGGTAGTCATGTTAATCTAGTTCAGCAAAATAAACAAGAAGTCCTGTGGCACTTTATTTTCTATTTCTTCAGTTTGTTTATTCTGTGCCTTTCAAAACACTTTGAGTGAAATCCTGGCCCCATTTAAGACAAAACTCACACTTGACTTCAGTAAGACCGAGCTTTCACCCATAGTGTCAGTTTCACTGAGACAGTATGTTTTCCCCTCTTATTTATGTGGATCTTTTACATAGGGGTAGGGAGAGAGCAAACCACAAAAATTAACCTGAAAACTCACAGCAGTTACATTTTAAAAAACCATTAAAAGTAGTTCCAGGTAAAATTGATTAGATTTTAAACTGATGGTGTCCTTTAAATGTTTGTTTAATACCATAAAGATGAAAATGAAATATTACTATTACATCATTTTATTTTCATTCTGTGTACACATCCTGTATATACACAGACAACAGCGTCCTGTGGCACTTTTAAAGACTAACAGATTTATTTATCGCATCTGTTACTCTTTAAAAGTGCCACAGGACTCTGTTGTCCTTCTACAATAGACTAACACGGCTACCCCTTTGGAATTTGTATATACACAGTGTACTTACCAGGCTTCCAAAATTCCACTCACCTAAGGAAAGTGATTGTTTTTAACAAAGCAAAATAGCTTTTTAATTAGAATCTACACAAGAAAGGTGTGTGAATAGATCTTATGTCTGGGGGTGGGTGGGGTAAATTTTCAAGACAGTTTTAAAGCCAGATGTAACAGTGTAATATTATGGATAGGTGTGACCAGGAAGAACCATGGAATTCACTGAATGCAGGCACCAGCAACAGCAGTTCCCTTTCTTCTTCTGATGCATGTCATAGCTCTCCAGTGCCTGGTAAGGGACCATTGTGTTCAGAAGCCAAAAATCAGCATCTAAACATTGGGTGCATAAAGACAGAAGATCCTGTCATAATTTGCTTTGCCTCTCTAATATCCATAGCCATCTGTGGCAGAGATCTTCCAAAAGTTGTTATTGAAAGAGTTACGTTAAATAAAAAAAAAGAATATACAGACTCCTGGGGGGGCGGGGGGGATTCCAGACCTTGAGCTCCAGCCCAAGCCTGAAAGTCTACATAGCAATGAAACAGTCCCATAGGCCCAACCCTACAAGCCTGGGTTGGCTGGCACAGGCCAGCTGCGGGTTTTTCTTTGCTGTGTAGATGTACCCTGAGTAAGCCAGGCCAGTCCACAATTAAAATGTATCATGTATTGTTGGTGTCTAAGCCTTTGGTTTGAGAAGTGTAATTAGAAAAGGGTGTTAGTCTTGGGGAAAGGGATTGCTGCTTTTATGTTTGGCCAATGTTCAATTGTCCAATGTTCTTGGTGTTGGGGGACACCCTAAAATGATTTTTTTTGGTCAGCATTGTGCCTTTCATAAGTCATGTTGTTCAAACAAAATGATCACCTCTTTGTTCTGGAGCACCTTTCCCTCAGCTTTACCATTTCTATTTGCTGAATTTCATCTCTATCACTGGTGATCTCTCCCTCCATATCCCTGTAATGACATTTCTTATGCAGATAGTAGGAGCATGGTCTGACCTTTTCTGATGTGGCCTTTAATGTAATCAGAGTCTCTCCCCATTTGTGACCTGCCAGTCTGGAAGCAAAAGTTTCCAGTATCCTTTCTGATGTGGGATTGCTAAAGTGTCTGTCCCTTGGTTTGCTCTCAATCTGATTTTATTTAGTGTTTACTCTTTATAGAACTACCAGGATTTTACTATGACCCTGAAAAGAACCGCTATTTCCGCCTGCTCCCTGGACATAATAATTACAACCCTCTCACCAAAGAGAGTCTCCAGTACAAGGAGATGGAGTGCAAGAGACTGAAGCTCTTAGAAGAGGAGGAAAAGCAAAAGAAGGTGAGTTTTATCTCTGAAATTGCATTTAAACTTAACTGTGCTATGACCCAAGACACCAGAATGGACTACAAGACATAAATCCCTCCCATTTCAACTTCGGTTGATCTCTAATGCTAGCTGTTCAAGGCCATATATTCAAATATTTGTCCATACTCAAAACAAAAACTACGTTAAGATGGAGTTTTGGCTGTAATTTAGGGTCAAATGCATCACAGGGATGTTGTAATGATCTCAAACTCAGGTATGATAAAGTCATGAAATTCACAGTTAAGGTGAAACTTAATACCTTAACTGTTCCCTGACACAAACTAAATACTTTTTCAAATATATTTTATGGACAAGGTTTCAGTGAGTTATGGGAAGTTTGATGTTTCTATGGTGTTCTGTTACTGTACATCATGGGGCAGCGGAAGGAAGGAAGGAAGGAAGGAAGGAAGGAAGGAAGGAAGGAAGGA
>ML685785.1:607979-625912 GCA_007922175.1 Pelusios castaneus | reverse complement strand
GGAAGGAAGGAAGGAAGGAAGGAAGGAAGGAAGGAAGGAAGGAAGGAAGGACTAACACAAGGTGCTAAACTTCTTAAAGATCCTGTTTTTAATTTAATTTTAATTCTTTAACTGATTTATTTTTAAATTCGCAGAACAAAATGGGATGTTTCCTTTGCTAAGAAGTCACTGCCAGTGTCTCCATTAAAAAGTGACTACATCAATGCCCTACTTTTCATAGGCACTGTGCAGTTGCAGATCCCTGCTGTTGATCATATACAAGCACATAACTTCATTTTCATTGCTTCTTTTTTTTTTTTTTTATAGAAAACATCCAGAACTGGGTTGAACTCCTCGCTTGTCTTACGCAAGAGGCAGTTAGGGTTACTCCGCTCCACCAATTATTGCAGGTAAGATCATTTCAAATCTCTTTTTTTACCCTACAAAGTCCTACAGGTAATGTGTCTTTGCTGTTCATCTGTAGCATACTCAACTGTTCCATTAAGAGAAAGAACAGATAAAGCATTAGTAATAGATACAAAAATGCACACTATCTTTTTGATAAGACATTCTTTTGTTCTCTGTGCAGCTTTTGCATTATATTTTATACAGCACATGCCTACAGAATGCCTCAACAAGTCTTCCTTAAAATGACAAGAATTAAGATGCAAGAAAATATTTTCTGATCACCAAGTTTTGAATAGTTGAAATTTCCAATCCTTAACATAAACACATGCTCGCCTGTACTTTGTAAGCATAATGTAGAGTTTTATCTTATATTAATACACTTCAGTGGATCTTGTCTACAAGAGATTTCTTTTTTCCTTAACTTCCATGTCATGCTATCACTGCTGTGGCTTCAATGGTGCACCTGTCTGCTGCTGTTGAAGATGACTGGGAATTTGCAGTGGTGGGGCAATACTGGTGTACATACAGACAGGGAGGCCTCAAAGATTATTTATTGGAGACATCATGAATCTCAGGATCTGAAGGTTGTTTGTGCTACTTGGTGGGGCTGCAACCCACCACCTCCCTGGTCTTTACCTATTACCTGACCTGCTGAGATAAAGAAGCATTTCAATGCCTTTCATCCAGAATTTCTTTCATTGGCATTAAATATCAGCATAGTTTAAACATGTTTTCCTTTATAGACTGGTCCACGAGTTAAAGGTGAATTGCATGCAGAGGAGGAAGGTAGAAATTCGGAGCCCAGATTCTTCAGTTACTGGAACCAACAATTTTAAACTAATAGTGGTATGTAAGGGGCACTTCAGTTTTTAAGGCTAGAAAGCACTTGACTCTAGTTATTTTCTTTTGAGCTCTGGGATTTGTAAAGACTTTCCATACAGGTTGAGGTATGTTGGGAAGTGCTTTTCTCTGTAGCAGATTGCACTGGCAGTTTCTCCTCCCATATAGAATGTATTCCATAGCTGGCGAACTTTAGGGCCAGCTTAGCATGGGTATGGTTTCTTCTTTCATTGTGACCATTCTCCTTTAAACAGTTTGCACTATGAATTTAGCTCTTTGGATGGAATTAACAAATCCTGGTCAAAGCCTGCTCTCAATTACATATTATTTATATTGAGGTAGTGCCCAAAAAGTGCTAGGTGCTTTCTTAGCACCTAGACTAAGGAGCTTACAAACTGCAAAGGCAAAGCCAGGTGAAGGGTGGGAGGAAAGGTCATGGAGATAATTGGCAGCTTTTTTGGTGAGCGAGGAGGAGAGGGAGTGTGGAATGGAATATAACAAACAAGGGAGGAGAAAAGGAAAGGGTAAGAGTGATGCAGTGAAAGGGATGGGGGAGCAGCAGGAGGGTGAAGTCTGATCAGATTAGAGTTTATAGTCCAGAAAGTCTATAGATGTAAAGAGTGACAACGAGTCTCTGGATCTGAGCACTGCTGGGGCTCTTTGTGGGTGGGGCAGAACTTCTGGGAGCTCAGGCTACATGGGAAGCTCTGCCACACTGAGTCCTGGATATGTAGGTGGGAGAGGGAAGAAGTGAGCTGACAAGCCCTGAACTTACCCCTATTCCATGGCTCCTGCTATGACTGGTGCGGTGGGGTGAAGCAGCTTTCAGGGGCAGGTATCTTACAGAGGTTGCCATGGAAGCTCCCTGCATGTGAGTGAAAGCCCTTGAAGCCATTGGTGATACTGAAAACTTATACTGGTTTAAAGGAGAGGAAAATCTGGAACTCAGGACCAGCATTTTGATTGCCAGGGCACCAGTCTGATCTAGTAGGGAAAGGAGACTTTCAAATGACAGAAAAGTCTACATTTACACTTCATGTAAAATTCTTTATGCAGAGCCCCACTTACATACTGGAGCCTGTACTCACAGATCTTGCTTCATCCTGACTGCAAGATCTGTCCACAGTACCATGCCAGAACTCCTCCAGTAGGAGGCAGTGTTCATTATAGTCAGGAGTTAAACTGGAAAATAAAGTATCTTGAATGTTTTTCTACTGAATCTCTTGAGAAAGCAGATGGCCACACACTCTGTTTGTAGTGCTGAACTGCAATCAGATGGTGATGGTGGGAAAGCAGAGTTAATGGATTTCTCAGTTTTGGATCCAAGCAGACGACATAAAACTAGCTGTAATTCAATTGCCAGTAATGATGCACTTCTTTTGCAGGCAGATGCAGCTTGTGAGCGGATATTCACTGTGAATGATGTAGAGCATGGAGGATGTAAATATGGTATTATCAATCTCAGTGGCTTAGGGAAGGATGCTCTCACTGTGGAGATGTATGATAACCTCTACTTCACAAACCGCAAGGTACCATTCTGCCTCTGGCTGCTCACCCCGGAGGGTTTCTTCAGTTCTGCAGCTTGCAGAATGTTGTAACTTGGGAGGTGCGAGTGGAAATGAGGAAGATGGGTGGGGAGGGCAGGGGGAAGGAAGAGAGAATGGAAGCATCTAGCAATAAGGAGTTGGGTGAATGGAGAATTCAGTGACCTGAGCTCTGATACTCCTGAGTCACTCTTGGAGACCAGTGTTACAGAGCAGTCAATCCAGCACCTTTCATGAGCAACATATTTCTACAGAATTACTCTTGTCAGCACTTGAAAAAAAGAAGCCTTGAGGGACTAACACTGCTGCTGATTTGTTTGCTCTGATTCTTCTTAAGGAAGATAAAAAACCACATGCCTCTCTTTGAATGGGAAGAACTTTTAGGACAAACTGTAGGTGCCCAGTAGCATGGAGAAAAACTATCTTAGTTAAGAAATGTGCTGAATGGACTCCTCCAGATTTGGGGAGACTTTTTTCCATTTCATGCAGTTAGTTTCAAGAGGCTGAAATTCCTCTGCATTTTTATTGGGCTTGTCATCACTAGTCATTTTCCAGGTTGTTCCCTTTGGCATTCTTCTATATGCAAAGGGTGTGTTTGCTCAGTGTTTCAGTCTTGCGGGGGGTGTTTGAAAATGTTCTTTTCTGAATTAAACAGGAGACAGCAAGCATTGGTCTATCTTGTTTTATTTGTAGGTGAATTCTGTGTGCTGGGCATCACTGACTCATCAAGATTCCCATGTTTTATATCCTTTTTTAAATGTAAAGAAAGCCTCAGCTTCCTCTAGACAGCAAAATGCTTCACAAAACAGCCACTGATCAGCAAGAAATCCCAAGTACCTGCCTCAGTTGGCTTTAATGGTTCATTGGAAAATAACCAGTGAACCCATAAGGTTTAAAGAGAGTATGTTGTTAAGCTGTCAGTACACATGGTAGTGTTGAGATATAAAGTAAGTCAAAAAATAAGGCCTGGGCCTGGAGGATCTTATAACCTATCCTTCAGAATTAACAGAATGAGTAAATTTCATTAAATCACTTTTGGGTTAGGGGAGGAAATAGCAAGAATGACAAAATAAGGGGCTGGGATGGGACAGCTCTCAGAAAAGTTCTTTAAAGTGTTTTTCTTTTGTGAACCCATCAGAATGTCAGGTTTGGGATTAGTAATGAGGAGTGTCTCATTAGAGAGTAGTGGCAGAATGCTGCAGAAAAGATGTGCATTCTGATTGAAGGTTTGGGTGGAAGTTGCGGGAACACAAATGGAGAATGAAAGGAGCATGGAAGTGAGGGTGCTGGCAGATAAAGGGTATCTATTAGCGTATAGCAAACAAGGGGAGATGTAGGCAAGAGTAGGATTATGAAGATCCTTGAAGAGGCACATAAGGGTTCAAAAAATAAGTCAGACGGTGGCAAGAAGCCAGTGGAAAGAGTGAGGAAACAGTGTCATGGCCATACTACAGGGAAAGGAAGAGGACTTTTCACAGTGGTGTTTCAGACCTGTGCTGCATCAGGCCAGTAGTTTTCACTCTCTCCATCTGTCTGATCATAATTCCATCATACTGATTTGGAAAAACAAGTTTAAACCCTGCCCATACCTGCTACTACCTCCAAAGAGCAATGTGATGCAAACTTTTTTTGCTTTGGGGAAGACAGACCCAAAGTAGTTTGGAAAAGGTTATATTTTCTGTCTTCACTCTTCAAAGTGCTATATGTGGATGACACTGTTTTGTGACTAGAAAGAGCAGGAAAGATTTTACTTTTCCTCCTGCTCTCTTTCCCTTTTGGCTAAAGTTTAATATAACTAGAATCAAAGAAGTACAGAGCTTTTTCTCTAAGTCCTATGAGAGAAGGGGAATGAATTCCTTGCAGGGGTATGATGAGGCTTAATTCATTAGAGGCTGTAAATCACTTTAAAAGTTACCTGAGAGGCACAGTTGGAGGACAAAATGTTATGTATACTAGTGTGGCAGAGGCACCTCCCCTTCCCTGAACAGTAATGTTCTGCAACATGTGCCGCTTCTGGGAGAGATGTTGATTTTCTTTAACAGCCTCCAGCAAGCTGTGCCTCATGGGGATAGCAGAAACTCCAGGCTGTGCCAGTCTGCTTCCAGCATCCTTATTCAGCAACTCTAACCCAGGTAGAATACCTTTCTGTTCTGGTTAGAAGTTGTAGTCTGAACAGAACCTAAACGAGGGATGACTTCTGTATTTTCATTCTGACTATAGGCATCATAAGCATGAATATTAACACTGTGTAATGAAGCCCAAGAACTAACAGTAATAACTTTAGGAACTAGTTAATGAATATAGTTTATGGCACCAGTTTATATTGAGCTGATAACTGTATGTACTCACTATAAAGTAAATATATATTTGGGTCTTTTCCTGCACAAGTCATTTGGCTTCCCTTAATCTATAGAATCTGGATAGATAGATAGATAGTTTGAGTCTGTCTAGTCCATTCAGAGGGAGTGAACCAGTGCACAACTGTTTTCCAACATGTGACCTTTGCCCTTAGTAGTTGTTTAAATATGTTTATTGATGGGATTACCTGAGATGGCAATCCTCTTGTAGGTCCCTCTGCTCCTCTCCCAGTACTGATCTCCCGCCCCCAGTTCAAGACCAGCACTATGTATAGTGTTCAGTCACATGAAGACATATAAGGAGTCCTGTGGCACCTTTAAAGACTAAAACATTTATTTACCACATGAGCTTTCGTGGGAGAAGATCCCAAATTTATTAGTCTTTAAAAGTGCCATAAGACTCCTTGTTTGTTTTGCTGAACTAGACTAACACGGCTACTCCTTTGGAACATGAAAACATAACAACCATTAAGGAGGGAAGGTTAAAATGAATGGTCTGATAGATGTGTGGCTATATCCTTCCTTGTTGTTTTTGGCCTGTTCCTTTTCATATGGGTGGAATCTACTTTCGCTGATCTAAGTCCCCGCTATGCCGATCTTTCCAGGTCACTTTGCAATGTCCTTCTCTAATTTCGCTACACCTATAATTTTTGTGGCCAGTACAGGTTTGACCACAGTTAAATTTACACCAAAGAAGCATCTAATGAAGACAAATACATAAAGCAGCTTGATGGGGTGAAAATACATTAGAAGTTTCCAGGGGTTTTTTTAAAATGAACAATCACCTAGAGCTATTGCTAACAGGTAAGGTTGCAGTTTAAAGGCTGCAGGATGCCTTATCAATATGGCTAAAGTAGCTATAGGGTATTTGGAAATGGATTCCTTCAGATACACTCAACATCTGGACAAGTTCCAGAGGGGTAGCCGTGTTAGTCTAGTTCAGCAAAACAAACAAGAAGTCTTGTGCCACAGGACTCCTTGTTTACTAGACGGCTAGAGTATCACCTCTAACCCCAAGCCGAGGGCTTGGTCTTCACAGACTTGTATGAGGTGAATAAACACTGAACATTTAGAAACCAGTTAAACTGCTTGGCAGTAGAGGCAGAGCTGGTGGAGCATGTTCACAGCTGTGCTTGTCCAAACAAGACCTTTCCTCGTTTGTTCTCCATTCCTTCTCCCCACATGAACATAATTTCAGACCCCAAATTGCTGCTTTTAGAAAATCTTTATGGGTTCTCAGTTAAGGGGAGAGGTAGGAGCATAGAAAACCTTTAGCTGTTGAGGCAGGTGAAATGGTGACCTTGTTCCAACCCAATTCTATTAACGCACTCTATACCCAGTTTTTATAGAATGTGGGTGCATTGTGCAGTTGCTTCATTCTCTTTCCAGCTGTCCCCCATAGTCATGCCTATGACTGCAGAGTAGTTCTCACGGTATTGTTCTTTGGCAATCACTCAAGCTTCTGTTTTCAGAAGAACAGGGGAGTATTAACAGGGGAGTAATTCGGTGTTTTAGAGCACTGGAATCAGAAACCCTGAATGTTGTAAGAGGTACAGAGGCCTGGTGAAATTTTCTGAGCGTTCTGTTAAGTTGACGCTTCCTCCCACATCTTCATGTGGTGCATGGGGGCTTCAGTTTATTCTCCACCCTGTTGCCACTCTTAGGAGATCAGCCTGGAATGCTGTGCAGCTTCAAGATCTCCACTGCCTGGTCCTGTGCTTGGTGCCTGAACCCCCAAGCTGATAACTGCTTCAGCACAGGTGAGCAGGAGTGTATTTGTTCTACTTCTCAAGGGAAATCTCCACCATCCTGGCCTCCATGCTGTGTTGCCCAAATCATGGACATGTGTTTGTTTGATCTTTCTCAGGTCTGATGCGGCGAGTCCTTGTGACCAATGCAATGACCGGTCACCGGCAGACATTTGGAACAAGCAGTGATGTTTTGGCACAACAGTTTGCCACCCAGGTAGAAAAGGACATGAGTCTTTGATTTCTTAGAGAGATATGCACATTGCTGATTTTGTGGGACCAGCAGCCCTGTACACCGTGGGACTACTCAGTGGTGGCTTCAGTAGCAGTAACAAAGCTGACAGTGTTGACGATGTGGCTGACAATGAAAAGCAACAAAAATAAGCAATGCTGATTTCAAGCTCCATTTGAAATGCGGGGCAGGGCATGGGGAAATCAATTTTGCTTAATAGAAAAAGGTTAAAAAGAAAGTGAAACAACAACTGCAAGGAATTATAATAAGGCTTAGCATTCATAGTACCTGTCATCTGTGCATCTTAAAGCACTTCACACACGAAGTGTCAGTATTCCCATTTTACAGATGGGGAAAATAAGGCACAGAGAGGTTAAATGACTTGCTCTTAGTCACAAAGATAGTGTCAAAGGTGGAACTAGAACCTATGGGTCCTAATCCCGTCCCCTTGCTCTAACCACAAGACCATTTTCCATTTAGTATTTGGCTGTTCTTTGACTGCTAAATATTTGAAACCAGAATGAAAGACCTGAGTTGGTTGCAATTTTTTGCGATGTGACTGTGCTATTCTGGTATCTTGTGATCCTCCATATAAGTGATATTGTTCTGGGGCCATATGAAGGGGTGTCTTATTACACCCCTACGAGAGTGGCCACAACTGACTAGAGATGCCAGTATGATTCTGTTGAGTGTTCTGTGACTCATCTCATTGTATGGTTTGGTTTGTCTAGACTCCAGTGCTATACAACGGCTGTCGTTCAGGAGAGGTTTTCAGCATTGACATCCGTCAGCGCAGTCGGAAGGGCCATAGTTGGAAAGCTGTCCGTCTCTTCCATGACTCAGCAGTCACGTCTGTTCGCCTTCTTCAGGCTGAGTACTATCTTATGGTGGCGGACATGGCTGGGAAGGTAGAGTTTCATTTCTTTCTATCAAAAGCCAGGTGGTATCTCATATGTTCTGTTGGTCATTGCCAAGGTCCCACCCCCAGACCTGAAAGAAAATGCCACTACCTTTAGGGAGTGTGTTAGTTCTTCTTTGTCCCCTGCTCAGCTTCTCAAAGTTTAGCCAGGTCACTGATTGGTCATGTTGGGAATGGTTTGCAGATGTCTATATTCTCAGCTCTTTACTCCTGCTTCTTAGATACTCGGAATTAGTCGTCTTGTGCATCATCATGGAGCACTGGAACAGCCGTAACATGCGCCACACAAAAACTTAGAATTCTACTGGGATTCCCTGACCCAGATGAGTTGCTGTTTGCTGGTCAGTGTGAAAAATCCACACTCCAAGCACCGTAGCTGTTCTGATTTACACCATGTCTACACATAAAATGCTCCAGTGGCACAGCTATACTGATAGAATTTTTGCTGACATAAGCAGGAGTGTAGACGTAGCCTCAGTCCCTTGTTTGGACATAGCCAGGTTGACAGAAGAATCCATCCATCAGCCTAGCTACTGATGCTCTGGAGGTGGAGTCACTACAGCAATGGAAAAACTCCTTCCATTGCTGTACTTGGTATCTATGCTGTATGATTAGAGCAGTATAGATACAGTGCTGTAGCTGTGCTGCTATATTGCTACTAATGTAGGTATGGCCTAATCCCAATCTTTTCGGCTCGAGTGCCATGGATATAATTTTTACAACTCTAAAGGGCCACCCGTCTCTGCCAGCATTCCCCACTACTCTTCATACACACAAACACACTGCAACTAGATGGAAGGAGTTCAGCGAGGATGCTGCCTCCCTCCCTGCTGATCTCCAGTCCCCCTGGCTGCAGTAGGGGACCCTTTGTGCTCTACCTGGGTCTCTAGGCAGTGGCTCCTTTCCGCAGCCAGGGACAGGAGATCAGTGCTCCCTTCCTTTCGACGCCAGCAGGGACCCCAGCACCTAGGAACTCAGGCAGAGCACTTTGCCACAGCCAGTGGGAGGGGAGTGATCTCCCATTGGGTGCAGCGAAGAGCCTGCACCAGGCTTTTAGCCCCACGGAATTGCACTCCACCTGGGTCCTTAGGTGGCAGCGCTCTGTGCAGTTAGCAGTAGGGGAGTGGTGGACCACCTTGAAAAGCCCCCCAGGTTGGGAACCATTGGCTTAATCAGTTACTCCTCACCACAGCTTTGTGAGTTAGTACAGTAGCAGTTTCCAGAGGGGTAGCCGTGTTAGTCTGCGTACAGCAAAAACAACGAGAGGCCTGTGGCACCTCATAGACTAACAGATTTTCTTCGGCATAAGCTTTAACTCACTTCGTCAGATGCAGCAGTGTTATCTCCTTTTTACAGATGGGGGTTGTGTGACTTGCCCAGAGCAACCCAACTAGTCTGTGGATGAGCCAAAATTAGAACTCAGTCCTTTAGACACGTTGCCTGCAGTAAAACTAATGGAACAAGGTTTTCTAGTTTTTCAAAGCCAGCATCCTAAACCAGTGCTTCAAATAATGTTGTCCACTTACATCTAGGTGATAAGTCCATAATTTAAAAAAATCACTTGCAAGTTTGTTAAACTTTTGGTGTTTACTCCTTTCTCTTCCTATAACCAGCCTCAGGGGTCAGAAATGGTCCCAACTTCACTAAAATGTGCTTTCTTCCGCCACCATTTCAACTCGCAGATAAAGCTATGGGACCTGAGAGCAGTGAAGCCTGTGAAACAGTATGAGGGCCACCATAATGAATATGCTACTCTCCCTCTGCAGATAAATGAGGAGGAAGGGCTTCTTACAGCAGGTATGTCAGTTTGCTTGGTTCTGTTCACCCAGGTATGTGGGGCTTTCCTAGAGATAGGCAATTGGAATTTACATGGCATTTGTTGCTCTCTGGCTTTGGGAATAGCAGAACAAACCTCAAGTGTGTGACTAGAAACTAAACTTATTTGGATACATTTTAATTATGAGGATTGTTCTCTGGATTTCAAAAGATATACTGCAGCCAGTGGGATTTCTCAATCAGAAGTTAGGGCATACATTGGGAGTCAAAATGGAAGAGAGAGAGTGGTAAGTGTCTGATTTAGAAGTACAAGAAAACAGTGCTAAACTTCTTCACAAGTAAAAAGGGTAACTATTTTCCATGAAAGGATAGAGACCCAAAAAGTTCAAAGGGGACATGGCAGCACCTGTGAGAGAGTGAGCGAGCGCCAGGCTTCATTGATGATGAAGTCGAACTGGAGAGGAGCTGGGTTGTGATTATAAAGACAGGAAGTTTATAGCAGAAAGGAGCTGCAAGGAGACAGCCTGCACTGACCCTCAGTGGGATAAAAGAGGTAGGAGGCAGTCTAGGGAGGTAGCAGGGAGTCTGAGGGAATAGATCTTGGCTGCCAGCTATAGGGTCCCTGGGTTGGAGCCCTGAGTAGAGGGAAGGCCTTGGCACAGCCACCAAGAAAGGTGGGGTAAAACCACTGGTGGTAGGGTGAGGTAAGGACTGCAGAAGCCAGAGACAGGTACAAGAGCTATTGTGAGGTAAGTGGATTGCAGTTTGATTATGATCTATTACCCCAGAAGACATAAATATTGTGACTTGGCCATAGAGTTGAGTTCTGATTGCCTGTCAGAAGGGGGTGGTAAACCAAAAGACAGCTGCGAGACCATGGTTGGCCACAAGGAGGTGCTGCTGCAGTGAACGGAGCCTCTTTACAGGGCCTATAGAAACAGCAAGATATTCCTGCATTTGTTGGCTTTTTCTTGAATTCTCTGTATGAGCACAATTATGGGACAAGCTTTTCTCCATTATGATTGATAATAAAGAACCTAGCAATGAGGATACTGCTTTGGATAGTGACTTACTAAGCTCTGTGTTGCCTTGATTTTTGAGATAATTGCCTACAGTTATTTTTATCCATCCCACCCACTGAAGAATAAAATATCTGAATCATGTTTTTCATTCTGGGGGAAGCTCAAGGGGTTCTCCATGGATGGGTGGAGGTGGGCAATGGTTCTTTCTTAAAGTGTATTAACTCCTTTTTCTTCTTTTGGGACCAGAATTTTTCAAAGCTGGTTATGATCATTATGTGGAAGCATTTCCTTGCCCTGATTTGCAGTGTTTTTCCCTCCCCAGTTGGTCAGGATTGCTACACAAGAATTTGGAGTCTCCAAGATGCCCATTTGCTCAGAACTATCCCCTCTCCCCACCCATCCTCCAAGGACTCCATCCCCAGTGTGGTGTTCTCTTCGAGACTCGGAGGCAGCCGAGGAGTTCCTGGCCTGCTGATGGCAGTCAGACAGGATCTCTATCACTTCTCCTACAACTCAGATAATCAGTGTTGTCCCCAGACCAGGGATACGGACCTTCCAGTCCTCCTGGGTGACTCAGAAAGCTGTTAGGTGTGGTCTCTTATTGTCACCATTGCCGTGACTCAAGTTGCAGTGCTGCTCTGTCTGTGGAGTTTTGAACTTGACCCAGCAGGTTCAGCAGCTTTCTACTGTCTTTGCTGTATGTCTATCAGGCCATTGTAAATAAAAGTGGTATAGTGATGAACTGCTTGTACAGCGTACAGGGTTGTTTGTTTCAATTCATCTGTGAGTGTTGAAGGAAGGAGCATTGATGGAGTCTGACTTTCATCCAGTAGCTGAAATTCATTGGCAAAAATTGCTCACAAAAGCTAATTGTTCCACTGACTATTCAGTAAGGGGGAGAGATGAAAACGGAATGGGAAGAGAGCACCCCAGACAAACCAGGAAGTAAATCTGGTCTCTATTACCTGACAGAAATTGGTTAAAACTGGGTTAGTCTTCTAAGAACACAAGCAGACCTTAAAGATTACAGTAAATCTCTTCTATTTAATAGAAGGGGTTCTCTTTGTCTCCCAGTGCTCCTACGCTCACTGCTATTTTGTGTGGAGTCTTTCTAGGCTAGTGACTCTGCTTCTCTGAGCACAGGTTTCTCAATTCCCCACCTTCTTTGTCTCATGTTGTCTGCACTTTCCCAGCACAGCATGCTGTCCTCTCGTTTCTGCTCCATTGGATCTCTGTCTTCAGCTCTCATTCACACCCCCACTTATTGCTGAAAACACAGAAATGTCCCTGCACGAGCAATGAAACGTTAAAAGGAGTGCTCCCTTTACTGGAAAAAAGGCACTCCGCAGAAGTGTTGTGTCCACGTAAATGCCAGTAAATAACGTATGCAATGAGAACCACCCTGTCTGTAAAATTCTCCAGACTGAAAAATTCTCAGATTAACTTCACAGAACAAATAACTAGTTAATTCCTTCAATTATATATTCTTGATATAATTTTCAAGTAATAAATATTGTAACGGTCTCACTGGCTATGTCTACACTAGAAAAGTCAAATCAACTTTGTTAAGGCGACTTAATACGGTCAACTTTAAGTTGACTTAAAGTCCACCGTATTAAGTCGACTTAACAAAATCGACTTGACTTTTTCTAGTGTATACATACCCCTTGTCAACCTTATTAAGTCAATTTAATGCTTTAAGTCGATTTAATAAGGTTGACTTAGGCATTAATCCCTGTCTACACTGGCTTAAGTCGATTTAAACTAGGTGTTAAGTCGACTTAAGTTTTCCTTAAGTTGACTTAAGAAAAGCCCAGTGGGGACAGGGAGTAAGTTAGGTCAACTTAAGCCTCCTTAAGTCGACCTAACTTGTAAGTGTAGATGCACCCAATGTGCTGTGTTGGGTAGTTACATAAATCATCTAATCAGGGAACAGAAATATGACTATGTAACTAATCAACTTGGTACAAATGGTGACTCTTACCATGTACTGTTCATTTGAGAACTGGTGTTTGGAGTATTTGAAGTTTAAAATGGCCTTTGTACAGGCATTCCTGCTAGTACAACTGTGAGCTGCTCAGACTTCCACAGAAAGCAAAGCAGAAAGAGATTATGAACTCGATTGACTCAAAATTAATTCTTGAATTTAAAACAGTGCATGTAGAACTTCCCTCTCCCCTCACTGTTCTCCTAGCTCTAGTCAAAACCCTGCCCCTTTCTGTAAGGATGAGAATCCTGTAACGTTTGTGTACTGTCTGGGGGAAAACCAATTTTTAAAAGTGTGGCAGGAAGGCATCTTTTCTTTTCTGGTGCTTTCTTTGCTCCCCTTCAGGCAAAGCCTATTTAAATACAAGAAGCTCATTTGCTGTGTCTGCCCTTTCCACCTGAGTAAAGCATTTGTGATGAACCCCTCACACACATTCATCCCCACCCCCTGCCAAAGTCCGTCCAGCTGAGGTTAATTAAATTTGTGATAGGGTGCAGGGGAAGATGATGTGATCAAGTATGTAGCAGTGGCCCAATGCATTGAAATAACCTCTTTGAACCACAGTAGATGAGTCCTTGAAGCAGCCAACAGGTAAGGGCACTAAAGAGAGAAAAGGTCCTAGTGTCCTCTTGCACTATCAAAATAACCTACTTCCTCTGCCCTGGGATCCCAGCAGAGGGACTGTGGTCTAGCACAGTGCTTTCAAACTTAGGGTCGGGACCCAGTACTGGGTTGCAGACCCTCAAGTACTGGGTCACGGCACCCTCTGCTACTGCCGTCAGAAGACTGGACTGATTGCTCAAAAATGTAATGGTTGGGTCGTGGGCATAAATGATTTTTTTCAACTGGGTCCTGAGAAAAAGGTTTGAAAACCACTGGTCTAGCAGGAAACACCAAAGTGCCCAGAGCAGGCCTGAAGTCATTTAGGTTGGGTCTCTGCTATTCAGAAGGCATTCTCACTTACACAGACTGAGGAGCAGAGCTTAAAATTTTCCCCCAACACCTGTTTTCTCAAGGACTAAGCCTATTAGTCCTCAGGAAAAATACTTCCACTGCCATGCTGCCAAATCCACACACATTTAACTTCCAGTGGCTCTCTTCATTTGCCTAGTGCTGTCTAGCTCAACATTGCTAAAACAGAGCTCTTAATATTCCTTTCCCACTACTGTACTTCAGTTACTGGCCTCTCACTCTGACCTCTAGCATCTCTTTAGATCCTTATAGTCAGGCTACCTCTACATCCTGCAGATTCTTTCTACATCATTTTTCTTAGGTACAGCCTTTTCTATCTATCCATCCATCCACACAGATACAACTCTTTTCTGCAAGCTTTCACATTGCATTTTATTACTGCAACATTCTTCTCTCTGGCCTGGGCAATTACAGTCTTGCCCTCCCCATCTCCATTCAGAATGCTGCTGCAACCTACCCTAGCACTTTGTCCATGTCATCCTTGGCTTTGAATTCTTCCACTCTCCCTTCTCTATTGCATTCTATTATATAGATTGAGACTGCATCAAACATGAGCTGTTTGCCTTCATTTTCAAGGCCATCACTGTCTAGCTCCACCCTACCTGTCATCTCATTTGCTATTGAGCTGTTGGCACTCACCTCTGATTGGTTCTTCTTGCCAGTATCCATTGCCCACTTGTTAAATTTTCAAACAAGCCCCTTCATGCTTTCTCCCATGCTGCCTCTTACATTCAGGAGCTGATTCTCTCAGAAACCCTCCTTTAAACTCTCCTTTGCCATGATGCCTGCAAAAGATTTGACAGGACCATGACTATAGCCTATTATCCCTTGTCTATCTGTTTCCATGCACTATCTTTTGTCTTGTATTATACTTATATTGTAAGCTCTCTCGGGCAGCAGCCATCTTTGTGTTGTGTTTGTACAGTGCCTAGCACAACGTGGGGGGGCTCCTACATGTTACAGTAATATTGAATCAGTGCTATCTCCAGTCAAGTCTGTACTTTCATCCCAGTCAAAATTAAGCCTGTCTGTCTGTCTACCTACCTCTTTGCTGGCTGTAGCTACTGCCCTGCCTTCTGCTTTCCAGCTCCTGTAGCTGGACCTTTCATTCTTCTGTCAGTCTCCTCTTGGCTTCTTGAAGTTTCTCTGCTCCTCACCCTTCCTGTAAGGACAGCAGCAATTGTTTGCTCCTTGCTTCCCTCTACCGAAAACACACAACTCAGCTGTTCCGTGGTAGAGTCCTTCCTAGCTGGTTGCCCTCCAGTGCCAATATAGGGACATGCTACTAGTAACAAGCGTGCAGTGTTTCCCCGTTAGTGAGCGGAGGAAGTTAAGGCTAATCCAAGGACAGGCCATGACCAAACAGCATACTAGCTGACATCTGGGAGGTGTGTGTGTGGGGGGAGGTAGGAACTGCACTGATGTGGGAATCAAGCAGAAGTTCTGAGAAGAGCCTCTCTAGGTTCATGAAGTAAAGAACCTTACGAACATCCAATTGTTCTCCTTGTGATTACAGCAGAGAATGAGTTTGTGTTAGTAAAATGTGTTTGTTAGGAACTGAAGGCAACACCCAATACTCTTATTAGTCGCATCTCTCTGCCCAGAGTGAGATTTCTCTTTTAGCATTGAGCTCAAGTCGCACAGGGAATGTTGAAAAGGGGCAGCTCCAAAACTAAAAGGTGAAAATGAATGAAAAAATGTGGGTACTGCTCCACCTGAGCACAGCTGCTGCATTTTTCTCTGGCTGCTTGTCCTTCATTCCCTGCCTGCAAGCCCAGAGCCCTAGAAAGAAGTCCTAGCTGCAGAGACACCAAAGGCAACCCCCCCACCCTCACTTCCCTTAAGTGGCCCTGCTATTCCATTCATTACTGTGAACTGTAGGCCTAATTCTTCAAGGTATTAAGTGCCCTCATCTCCAGTTTAATCTTCCTGGACTTTCCCATCAGTTTATTGTTCCACATTTAGGTCTTGCAAAGGAAGGAAAATTGCAGGGGTTAGTTTGAATACCTCTTTCACTAAATACTTGCTAATGAAAATGAATTTTTTATAAAGCAATTGTATAACATCACCCTTTTGAGTAAGTGGCATTCTTATTTAGCAGTGGAGGGTGCCATTTCAGGCTGAATCCTGCAAACACTTGTGTCTATGCATCACTTCAAGTGTACAAAGAGCAAAGTCAAGGAGCTTACGCTGATGCCTGAAGATAAGCACCGATGTGAGTGTTTGCAGCATCCAGACTTAGTTGATAGTGGCACAATGTACTTTTTCTAGATTGCCTTTTCCAGCCAGAGATTTCAAAGCACATCACAAAATTATAACCATCATGTTATAGAGAGGTCAAGTGACTTAGTCAGGGTGTGGGTAAGTAAGTGAGAGGCAGAGTTTGAAATATAATTCAGGTTTCCTGACTTTGTGTTCAAACCAATGGACCACAGTTGTCCGCCCTACTTGTTACAGCATCACTGTAGCTGTGACCAGTTGTGATTTTTTTCTGACAGTCGCTATCTAGGTATTACTGCTTCCCACTAAGAAATCCAGTCTGCCCGTGTAAAACTGCTTTTCTGAGTAGAAATGGAAGAACTTAACTCCCATTGGAACTATGGGAAATCAGAAGGTTTCAAAGCCTCCAGAAGAAAACTTCTACAATTAAAAGTGGGTGAGGAACCTCTTGATTGCTAAAGAAAGCTGAATTCTACAAGCCTAGCTTTGCAACAGCAGCACTTCTTTTTTGATACATTTTTACTTAATGATAAACTATATTAATTAGTGACTTCCTTTGTAATTAAATGGAATGATTTCTTACATTTCTTACACCATATAACAGTGGAACCTCAGTTATGAACACAAAAGTTACAAACTGACCGGTTCCACACAGCTCATTTGGAACTGGATGTACCCAATCAGGCAGCAGCAGCGATAGACACTACTTTAAAAAAAGGGGGGCGGGGGAAGGGAGCACAGCATTGTTATACTAAAATCACTAAAAACAATAAAGGGAAAGTATTAAAAATTTGACAAAGAGGAAACTATTTTTGTGTTTGTTTCATTTAAATTCAGGTGTTAAAAAGTAGCATTTTTCTTCTGCATAGTCAAGTTTTAAAGCTGGATTAAGGCAATAGTCAGTTGTAAACTTCTGAAAGAACAAGCATGACATTTGTTCAGAGTTACAAATGTTCCAGAATTATGACCCACCTCCATTCCCAAAGTGTTTAACTCCGTGGTTCTACTATAATTGAATTTTTGTAAGGGAATTGTTCATGTTGTTAGTGGTCATTTCAGTCGATGGTAGAAGCAAAAAAGCTAAATACGCTTCATTGCTTAGTAACATGATCTTGCTTTTTGGCAGCTACCACATTGTTCACTTACATTAACTTCGTGCCACATTGAATTGTTGATTTGTAAGGCTTGACTACAGTAAATTTTTCATGTTCTGGCATTGCCAGGATCTTTCAGCTGAAGTGTCTTTCCACTGTGAAAACCTTGAATAGTTCAGAAGTGCAGTATGTAGATTATGGATGCTGACTAACAAAACAGACAAGTCTGGGTAGCAGAGATATTTGGGGAAGATCATAATTTTGTTCTGTATATACACATGTGCATGTTATAATTCTCATTTTGTAATAAACTTTTGCTACAGCTGAAAATGTAAACGATTGAAACTAACGATCCATTTGATTTTGGAAAGAGCAGGAAAGCAAACCTCCTCCATCTTTTGTTTTTGTTTTTTTTAAATGACAAAATGTAATTGGCATTGCCCTGCTCTATCCAATAGTACCTTTCCCAGGCAGTTCCCTGGAGCCAGGCAGCTGTTTTACCTCTGCATTTCATTTTAAAACTGATGCTTTCAATCACTTTTAGCTCCACCTGTTTCTTGTAAGTTTGTGCTATTACTGTCAGCATCTTGCTTGCAGTTAAGCCCGTCGCAGTATTTTAGTATCAATGGCTGTGGCCCTGCAGAAATTGATGAGCAAATGTTAGGGACCTTTTCTGGAAGTTACAGAATATATGTTTCATTGCAGTAGACTTTTTCATGATTTTTTTCTTTCGATGAAGAATTTCAAATCTACTCCCCCCCCCCTTTCACTTTCTGTACTTGTTTAGAAAAAAGTAAAATGGAGAGAAGAAAAATGGGATTCCCCCCCTCCCCCC